>APFE030802352.1:1320-44435 GCA_000404065.3 Pinus taeda
CGGCAAGAGCTAGTACTTGTGCATACAGCACCATCGCTTCCAAGTTTGTTACGAACTACCGGGTTGATAAAATTAAAGAAGGGAGTCCCAGGAGTTGTAGCATTATTGCTGCAATACTGGGGTCCACCACATATCAAAACAAGTTGTTTAAGGAGTTTCAAGTTTGTGAACATCTGTACTTGCACATGAATCTCAAGAAGAGCTCCTTGAGTATCTGGTCATGTACGAAGTTAGCACCTTAGTATTGTAGGCCTTTAGAGACCCTTGAAAGGATTGGATCGATGGCCTATAGAATTTCACCATCTTTGACAATGAAGTTCCATGATGTTTTCCATGTTTCATTGCTTAAAAGTTATGTAAAGGAGGTTTATCATGTTGTTGATTGGTCTGTATTGTAGGTGGATCTAGAAGGAGAATTCCCATCGAAACCTTAGTGTATTTTGCATAGAAAGATGCTCATGCTCCAGAACTGAGATGTTATAGGCCATTTTTTCACATATGATAAATATGCCTCCTAATGGGATCAAAATCAACATCCTATGCCCCCTTGTCATCATCTTGCACAAAGCCTTAAGCATCTCTCTTTCATTCCCCAGATTTTATGCCCTAAACTGCATCATCTGAGCCAATTTTAGGACCAATGCTCCCTGACCTCTTATTGGACAACATTCACCTATATGTTGCTCCACTGTGGCCTATGCTAATCACCTACGTGTTGCTCCCCTTTGCACTTGCGTTGGTTCTAGCAATTTGGAAAAAAGAGAGAAATTCTGGAAGCCTCCTTTTCCAGAAGCTTCCAAAATTTGTTATAACCATTTACCTCAGATAAAACATCTTAATACTATCCTGTCCTACTCTGAGTTTCCATCCTTTATCCTTTGATCCCATCCTTGCATCAAAGGTGGATCTAAAACCTTAGATTGATAATCGGATAAGAACTCCCAACTTACCCCACTCGTATATGTATTTACATCCTTCCATATGCAAGAGGTTGGCTTTTGGAGAGTGATTCTACCCTTATGATGTTGTGGTGAGAGGTTTCATTTCATGCATTTAGGGTGATTGGAGGTGTACATTATGACAAGTAAATGACAAGTTAGCTTGGAGGAGCTCTTTTACAAGATCAACACCTATTTATGGTTATAAACTCCTTCCATTTATATTAATGAAAACAATTCTTTGTTTTCATATATGTGATGTTGTTATTTCGTATATTTAAATACCATGCTTATCTATTGAATAAAGTATTTAGATGATACTGCATAGATCTCGTAGTTTCTTGGCTTGTGTTATTTGACTGTGCAGGTTCCAATTTTGGCAATCGGACCTGGAATTGGAGCATCCAAGCTAAACAGGGAGCGAAGCCCATGACAGATTCCAGGCAGGTTTCATTTTGTCATCTATTTACTTTAAGGAAAGCATTGTGTTCCTTGTCTCTCTATTGTTATAGGTTAGCCACCAAACCAGGGGGAGATAATTTTGACCGCAATCGTAAATCTCGTATAACATGAGCAATCAAGCAGGTTAAAGAGTAGTGGACGTAATTTGGGCCCGATAAAGATACATAGGAGATGGCTTATCAGATGCAGGCTATGTATCCTTCCTTGTTTTCTAGTTGAGGCAAAGCAGTTTTGGTATATGCATATATGTATATAGATGTAAATTTCGCTATCAACCATTTTATAAAGCTACAATAAGTGGTATGGTTGTCATGTTGGTTTTCTTTTCAGCAGGCTGATCATTGTAAATAATGCATGAAGCGGCATGAAGCTAAGTTACAAATATCCATGGGCAATATGTTTTTCTTTTCGATGGTCTTTCTAGTTTTAGGTGTCATTGAACACTAAGGACTGTGTTCCCCTAAGGGAGAGGTTTTTCTAACAACCCTGGGTTAAAAATCCATGTAATAAAGTTAGTAGAGGGAAAAATCAATAACCAAGGTCATGGGACACTTATTCCAAGCTGAATATTGGGAAAAACATCCTAGTGTGGGTGTTCATTTGGTTTATTATGGCTAAGGAAATTGGAAAAGGCAACAACAAAGGGTTTGGAAAGGCAAAGAGGCATTAATTGGCATTTTATTTATGAAAATAGGAGAAAATGAAGGTGAAAGGTCACAGGTTACATGAGAGGATGAAAATGAAGGAAAAATAATAGAAATTGAATAAAATAGAGGCCTAATAAAAAGGCTTCTGAGGATTAGTTCACAACCTTTTGTCAGTTCAGTTTTTGAGCTCTCTCTTTATTCTCTCTATCTCATACTCTTGGACACTTAGAGTATTCTTGGAGCACTCTAGCTTTGGAGGAAAAAAGATAAAGGAAGGACAAGAAAGAAAAGGGAAGTAACGATCAAGCAAGGAAGAGCGGGATCAAGCGACTACAACAAGATTACTTGCAGGTATCAAGTTGCATGTATGATTTCCTTACTAGTTTTGGCATGCATGGTACATGCATGTGTGTTTTTGGTTCTCTTATTTTCATTGGCATTGGTTTTTCAAAGTGTGAAGTGGTTTTTAGCCTTGCCTTTCCATTTTCGCATAGTCATGGTGTGATGTGGTTCCTCTCACTTGGTTGAGTTGAATTATTCGATGGTTTCGAAACTGAGTGGAGTGGTCTTAGGAGGAGACACAAGATCTACGAATCCCTAGACTGGTGAAGATGGGATTACAATAATGCCTGATTATGTATGCCCTCGATAGGCCTATGAACCCTCAACTAGTAAATGGTGAGATATACGGTAAATCCTAGTAGAGTCTTGTTGGGCTTAGGAATCCTCCACTGGTGGATAGTAGGATATACGGTAAATCCTAGAGGTGGAGACATGCAAATTCCTCACAGTTTAGGTGGAGAGGTTCAGAGGCATCCATGCTTGTATAGGCCTAGTGATCCTTGGACCGGTATATGGTGGGATTGAGGTAAAGTCTGGTAGTGTATGTTTCTTATTCGAGCCTAGGAATCCCTTGGCGAGATTATGGTAAAGCCTGGTTGTATAAATGAGGTCTTAGGCCTAGGAATCCCTTGGTGAATTATGGTAAATCCTAAGGAAGCCCTGGTTTCTTTTTGTAAGTCCCACATTTATGCTTGGAATATGGAACAAGGGTGTTTGACTGAAAGAAAGATTTGGTTAAGCCCAATCTATGGCTGGGTGGTACATGGAAGTCCCTAGATTGGTTGGATTTTGCATAAGTTAATAAGAGCTCATTTCCTCTTGTGTTCTATGTGTAAATATACTTTTTAATAAGTGTTTTTAATGGTTTTTATATCATTGTTATTATGCTGGTTATATGATGGTTCTAGACATGGTTTTATTATAGATCTTAGTTATAGCTTTCATTATGTTTTGATTAGTAAATGAATTAATAATGAATGTATGACATAATACATGATAATGCAGCTATAATATGAGAGGGCATCAAACCTTCTTGACAATTATTAGATAAGTATGAAGTCCCTATGGTCAGATGTGTTTATATGACCTGTAGATTACATGTTAATCATGTGTTTGATGGAATCTATGTCATGGCTAGGCTTTGTCAGGTCAGGTCCTTGTTCAAGTTTTGATTTAAAGGCTTTTTCATCATGTTATATATCATTTATGGAAGTTTCACGAAGTTCTAGGTAAAGGCTTGGCCCTGAAAAAGTGGCTTAGAATTCGGGGTCCCTGACAAAGAATTGTCTAAAAAAGGCCATAGTCGCATGGAGGCCTTGCTGTGGGAGCGACTAGAGGGTCTCAGTTGTATGGAGGGCTTGTCATGGGAGCCTCTGGGGGTCTAGTTTAGTCAAGAAGCAAGTTCTCTCAGGGGTTGGACACTTGGAGGGGTTGTTTGGCTCCTATAGGTTCTGTAGCTCCTGAGGAAGGTCAGTTTGGTTTTAGTTTGCTGATTCCACTTCCTTAACTATACATGGGAAGTTGGATAATATCATAGTAACTCTTTGTCACATGTTTACCCTAGTGGACCGGTTAGCTTGGGTAAATGTGGGAGGAGGGTGTTACATTCTTGGAGAAAACCATCTCCACCCCCAACCCTCAGGATTTTCTTGAGACCACTTCACTTAGATCCAAAACCTTATGGAAATCCAAAGCTCAGCCAAAAAATAATCCCATCACACCATGGCTATCTAGAAATGGCAAGGCAAGGCTGAAAACCATTGTCAAAACTCGACAAAACCCATGCCAATGACAACAAATGAACCAGATACATCGATGCACATACCATGCATGCCAAAACTAGCTAGGAAATTATACGTGTAACCTATTACCTACACGTATTCTCGTTGAAGCTGCTTGATCCAACATTTCCTTGCTTATTCCTTGCTTTCCTTGTACTCCTTTTCTTTCTTGCTTTCCTTCTCCTCTTGGTGCTTTTCTCCTCTATGAGACTAATTCCAAAACTAAACTGACAAAAGGCCCCAAACTGATGCTCTCATGTCTTTTTATTATTGATGCCTCTAATTTCTTTATTTTCCTTATTTTTCCTTCAATTTCCTCCTCATATGCAACCTGTGACCTTTCACCTCCCTTTTCTCCTATTTTCCTCTTTTTTCATAAATAAAATTACTAATAACGCATTTTATCCTTTTCAAAGCCTTTGCCATTGCCTTTGCCAATTTCCCCTTATCCATAATACACAATAAGTGATGCCCACTAGGATTTTTTTTCCCAACATTCAACTTGGAATACATGTCCCATGACCTTGGCCTTATTTTTCCTTTATTAACTTTATGACATGAACTTTTAACCCAAGGTTGTTATAGATCCCACCCCCTTAGGGGAACACCATCCTCAGTGTTCTATGACACCTAAAACCAGAAAAACTGTTGAAAACCAAAATCATACTGCATTTCTAGCTTTATAACTTAGCTCATTGCAATATTTACAATGAACAACCTGCTCAAAAGCAAAACCATCATGACAAACATGACAACCTGAAAACCATACTGCTTATTGGAGCTTTATAACACAACTCATTGTGGTATTTACAATAACAACCATACATAAATATGTACAAATACCAAAAAATCATTTGCCTTCACTGACAAACAATGAAGGATACATAGCCCACATTTGATCAACCATCTCCCATGTAGTTTCATTGGGCCCAAAGTGCTTCCATTGCACTTTAACCTGCTCGATTGCTCTATTCCTGAACATGAGTTGTTTCCGTTGCAATATGCACTGAGGTTTCAGTTGGAATTCTCCTTCTCGTTCCACTTGTAATACAGACCAATAAATAACATGATCAACATCCTTTACATATCTCTTAAGCAATTAAACATGGAAAACATCATGGAATTTCACTATCGGAGGTAGTGAAAGTCTGTAGGCAACTAGTCCAATCCTTTCAAGGATCTCAAAAGGCCTACAATACCATGCTGCCAACTTGGCACATGATCCAATCCTAGAGGATCCCTTCTTGGGCTTGATGTGCAAGTACACATTCTCCCCAATTTGAAACTCCTTAAATTCCCTGTGCTAGTCTGCAAAACTCTTATTCTGGTCCTGTGGTACCTTCATATTCCTCTTTATAACATGCATTTCTTGTTCCATTTGTGACTACATATTTGGTCCAATAAGTATCATGTTCACTGGATCACTCTAACTGATGGGAGTATTACAAATCTGCCCATACAATTCCTCGAACAAACTCATCCTCAATGAATCCTAATAGCCATTGTTGTAAGTAAACTCAATCAATGGAAGGTACTCCTCCCATCTCCTCTACTGGTTCATGAAATACATCCTCAACATAACCTCTAGAGTCATGTTGACCCTCTCTATTTTTCCATCTATCTGCGGATTATAAGCTATGACGAAGGCAAAATAGGTCCCCAAAATTGCAAACAACTCTTTCCAAAATCTAGAAGTGAACATGGCATCCCTGTCTGACACAATATTCTTTGGAACACCATGCAATCTCACTATCTCCCTGATGAAGACCTATGCCACCTCACTAGTTGAATAAGTAGTCCTCATTGGAATGAAGTGAGATACCTTTCTCAACCTATCGATCACAACCATGAGAGAAGCATTCTACCTCGATGTCCTTAGAAGACCTGTAATGAAATCCCTATAAATGACCTCCCATTTCCATTTTGGAATCAGAATAGGCTCGAGAAATTCACCTAGATGCATACATTCTGCTTTCACCTATTGACATTCCAAACATCTAGCCACAAAATCTGCCACTTCTTTAGATTTGTCCAATAGTAGAACTTCTTCATTGCTGCCAACATCTTCTGTTATCCTAGGTGACTTGAATACAGTTTGACATGAAACTCCCTCAAGATAAGCTTCGTAAGCCCACTTTCTGTAACACATAGATCTTATCTTTGAATCTCACCAAACCATATATTATGAGATGATAGTCCACATCCTAATCACCTGTACCTTGCTATAACCTGTGCCTAAGCTCCTTGTACCTATCAGACTGCTGTCTTTCCTGTAAGATACGATCCTGTAAATCTATCCCATAGGAGCTCACATCTACAACATTCTTCATCTACACTCTCCTACTGAGAGCATATGCAACCCTGTTCGCCTTATCCTTAATATATCTGAGCTTAAATTAAAACTAATTGATTGTGGCCAACCACCTAACCTTCCTGGCATTCAAATTCGATTGGTCAAACAAATATCTCAACCCACTATGATCATTCATAAATACAAACCTCCTTCCATGAAGATAATACCTCCACATCTTCAAGGCATGAATAGTGTTTTCCAACTCAAGATCACGGGTCACATAGTTCTGCCCATGCTCATTTAGTTTCCTAGGCTCATAACACACCACCTATCCCTCTGTTGACAGGGCTGGATCTGCCAACATTAAGGGCATCACCCTGGTATGAAGTCTCAACTAGACCTCACACCGTTTGGTGTGGTGGTCCCATTCGGTATGATGTCCTGGTTTCCATTATCTTAAAGATTTTCCTCAACTCTTGCTTATCATCAGAGGAGAGTGGTATATTTTGTCTTCAAGAGGTGAGGTTCACGTGCCTGATGATTGTAAGTGTTAATTGTGTCAATGGTTCTTTCACTGTAGAGGGAGAGGGTGAGAGTGAGTCCCACGTCGGTTCAGATAAGTCCCAACTCTACTAGAAACACATAACACAACATGATGTGCACAAGTTCTGGCAGAACAGTCCACACAGATGCAACAATCACAACATAAGGGAATATAACACGTGCAACACTTAGGATTAGTTTGCAAGAGTGCAATGGTTGTTACAACAAGTTTTATGTGAACGGTTTGCTTGATGTCCAGGAAGGTAACCATCATGGGCGAGACAAAGTTAACAACATATACAACACATTTTCATTAATAGATTATGTATCACAACAAGTGAAATAGTTCAAGTGTGAAACATAGGTTAAAGAAACATGAATCAAAAGTGTTTAATATTAGTCTTACAACAATTGCAATACATGTGTGAAAATGTGCTTGCCTGTTGGCAGGATTTTGAATTAAGCAAAAGTTCCAAGACACATCGTTAAACCATACATCACTAACCCTGTGTGAGGGGCGTTGAAGCCACTACTTACTCAAAGAAAATATTACAGACTCTTAAGGCTATGTGGAAGGAGTCGAGGTGAAAAGTCCTTCACATGTACAAATGAGGCGGTATTTATAGCCAAGGGTAAAACTAACCCTTGTGGTTGTTCGACTACCCTCATGACTGTTTGAATTTCATGACTTCTTGACTTTACATGACTCTTTGTTCAACAAGTGGGTCTCTTGGACTTCCACGTTACATTACATTGATAGATAGTATGGACCACAATAGAGATGTGGATGACATGACTCAAGACATGACTCGACATGACAGTGCTGGTACATTTGTGCTACTATTAGTGTGCATGTCGAGCTGTAGTTCTTTTGGGTGATGGATGTCCTCATGGTGTGTCACAACTTCACCTCCGCATGGAAAAGTACGTGGAGTCTTTGATGGTCGTTGGTTTGCTTGATGTTGCTTTTGCACGTTGCTCCTTTCTTGTATGTTGGAAGGCTTGACAGGTTCATCTGTTTGTGAAAGGTGCATGTTTGTTCGTTCGTCCATCCGTGATCACATATTGCATGTTTTCTCATCCATCTTTCTATGAACACATCTTTGCATGACCATTCGTTCGCGAGCACATCTCTTTGCATGCATCATTTTTTCATTGTTAGTGAACTTGTCCTTTTCCATGTGTTCCCCTTTGTTCACCTTGTTCGTTGTCGCGCCATGTTTGTTTGTGTACCTCTTCTTGCAGTCACTCATGAAGAGATGACATCAAATCCAAAAACCTCCTAGTCTACCACGATACATGATCATTTCGGCTGAAGGTGACGAGGAGAGGCAAGAAGGTTTCGAGGTGAGATGGAGGCTCTGGGCACTATTGATGAAAACTATGCAAGAGTCACTGGATGATGAAGATGGGCAATCCAGATTAACAGTGACTGTCATCGAGGTCTAGCTCTACTAGAGGGAAAAGCTACGCATTTTTGGAGGGGAATAGTCCGCGCTGCAGGAAGGTTGGGCAAGCAAAAATCTGTGTAGTTTCTGGAACAAGCGGGTAGCGTCGCTTAGCAGAAAAAACTGTTCAATTTTTTGGAGGAACAGGCTGGGCTACAGGGAGGCTTGGCAGAAAAAGATTACATAATTTTTTGGAGGATTGGGCCAAGAGCTTGGCAGGAATAATTGTGTAATTGCTAGAGGGAACTGGCAGCTAGTTGCTGGGTTAGTGGCAACAGAAATTGCGCAATTCTTGAGAGGAATTGGCAGTTTGTTGCCAAGAGCTTGGCAATAGAAACTACACAATTTCCAGAGGGAACTGGCAGTTTGCTGCGGGCGAGAAAAACTGTGCTGATGCTGAGAGGTTGGCCTACTGATCACATCTATGCAATTTCATGGCTGAGTGGATTGCTGGGCAGTAGAGGGCCTGCCCATCTTGCAAGAATCACAACCTGAAATGACTTTCTTGGTGCTTTTGCACTGTTCTGGATGAAAATAGATTGAGTTGATGGCAGGATAATGGTCTGGCTGTCAAACTGGAGTCTGGTCGTCAGAAATTCAACAAAAAATGACTAAGTGTGTGAACAAGTGAAAGATGCATATGTGATCCTACACATACACACTTGCATGAGACAAGACGACTCAAACAATCGAGACACACATGGTCAATATGACTAACTGATGGTGTAGGTGACAAGCGCGACACTTGTGATTGATTGTTGGTCAACTGTGATGATGCTTGCATGACAATGAATGTGACCCCATGTGTGAGTGTGAAAAATATTTTCATAGCGAACATAACAAGTACACACAAAGCAAAGACTTTGAGCATAACCAAAACATGGTCACAAGAATGACTTTAACATTAACATGCAAGACTTGGTGAAATGAACAAACAAGGTGAATGAGAAGACTCATTGAAGCTCATGGAGTGAACTCGAGTGTGTGCAGTAATCAAGTGAAACTCTTAAGGGAGGCTTCGAAATTTGGTACAGGCCAAAATTTTGGAGGGTGGTTGTAGGCACTACAACATTTGGTGACACACTGGTAGGATTCTAGCTTCTCTGTTTTGATTCATTGCTAGCACAAGGCCTTGGTCTTTCGGGGAGTATTGAATCACTGTATGGGTTACTTCAGCTTCTCCACTTACCTCATGGACATACATGGTTCACCTTCTTCCAACTCAGTCAAACACGATCAACAATTCAACTTGATCACAATGTTTCCAATTCGGGAGGGGTAGTTTAGCTCGCAAGTTGAAGATTTTCAGAGTATGATTTTTCATCTCTAGTGTTGCTTCGCTACCAACAGACCTAGACAATACCCTAGTGGAGTCACGTAGGAAAACATGCATTGCTCCACTACTAGCAAGCTTGGTCAGTACCCCAGTGGAGTTGCATGCTTCACCTCTTTGCACATGAAGCCTTTCTCTTCTTTCGCCTTTGTATTTTTTCATGGGGACTGTGCACAGGAACTTATTTATTTTGGGGTGAAAGAGGGATTCCAACTTATTGAGAGCAGGAGAGGTTGTTCCTTTAGAGAAGCATGTAAGACTCTGACATAGGTTTGCTTGTTTATATTTCCCCTTCTCCATTTCTACTATTGGATGAGCTTGAACACACAGAGCAGAAGGCTGAGTATAGGCATGGGACTTCCGAGTGTGGATACAGGTTCATGGTTGGACCAAACTTCCCTTGTAGATAACTCGTATTTTCCGTCAAGACTTCATCGGCCGAAGGTTATAACCAAGCATAGAAAATACAGACACAAGATTGACCAAGTGCCACAATGTCGCAAGTCTCTTCAAATTTTAGCCACATACTCTATTCAAAAGCCAGAATGTAGTAGTTGTGAACACTTGTTTCAAGAAACAAAATTAGTAATATATCAAGCAAACAAAACAAATGTAAAAAAAAATAGTAAGCATAACAAACAAAGTAAAAGTAAAGATAGTAAGTAAAGAAAACAAGATGAAGACAACAAAAAGTAAGTAGACTATGTACATGAAACAGGGCGTGGCTTGGCCTACTAGAAATAATGCTTGAGATCTTTGCTGTTGATAGGAAGGTTGTCAATCCTCTCGTCAAGTGCTTGCAAACAATACATGTGTGGTCCAAGCTTCTCGTGGACTGTGTACAGACAATTCCACAGGGTCTGGAACTTCGTATGATTTCCTTTGTCTTCATGGGGTTTATACCATTTCAAAACTAAGTCACCAACATCAAAGTTAGCTTTCCTTGCAGACTTCTTATCAAACCATCTCTTGATACAGTTCTGATGGAGTGTGAATTTTTCTATTACTTTTATCCTTTCTTCATGAAGCTTATGGAGAGCATCCATCCTACCTTGAACTAGCTGGCAAGGCTTGCCTTGGGATTATTGGGAAAGCTGAAGTGTAGGCAAGTAGATATTTGGTGGAAGGATGGCTTCTTTTCCATAGACCAGGAAAAACGGTGAGGTATTTAGAGAGGGCTTGGGTGTTACATGGTTAGTCCACAATGCATTTGCCAGGGCAGTATGCCAGTTGCGCTGCTTGAAGAAAATGATCTTCTTGATTATACGGATGAGGTTTTTATTCGTGGACTCTACGAGACCATTTCCTTATAGGTAATAGTTAGATGAATGCTTTAGCACAATACTATTCTATAATGCAAATTCATGAAGTTTCAAAGATGAAAAGTAAGTTGCATTATAAAAAACAAGTGGTACTGGAATGCCAAAGCGTGAAATGATGTTCTACTCGAGGAAGCTGATGACCTCCTGGTTGTTCACTTGTTTGAGCGGAACTACTTCTATCCACTGTGTGAAGCAATTAGTTGTTGTTAGAATGTAGTGGTGTTGCTTTGAAGAAAGTGGGAAGATTTCCCCAATGATGTCCAGGCCCCATTGTTGAAATGGTTTAGTCACTACAACGAGGTGCAGTGGGGCTGCTGATCTCTGTGTTCTACTGGCGCATCACTGACGGACTGGGCACTTGTGGGCATAAGAAAGTGCATCCTTGAATAATGTGGACCAGTAGAAACCGATTCACATAAATTTTTGTGCAGTGGTGTTTCCCGCAAAGTGACCCTTGACGAGTCTGTCATGAAAATCTTGAAGTACCTTATTTGATTCATGTGCATGCAGGCACCTGAGAAAAACTCCATTACTGTGCTTCCTATAAAGCACTCCATGCATCGAATGATATGCTAATGATTTAAGGTGCAATGAACTCTTTTGTTTGATGGAAAAGTGAGAGGGTACGGTTCCGTGCTCAAGGTACTAGTGCACATTTGCATACCAACAGGTTTCGTCTTCAGTGGGTGTGGCTCGCCTTATATCATACATCTCAATTTCTTGCTCCCAGCCGACGAGCTCTTCTTCACTCTTCGATGCATGTACTGCTTCAGCTGCAAGTCTGCAAAGACCATGTCCTTTGATCATGTGAACCAACTTGATTTCAAGATCATACTCTTGCAAGCCTGTCATCCAGTTCACACGTTCTTCACCCAATTCTTATTGTACAAGCAATGTGTGAACTACTGGGTGAGGGACGAAGACTATGCAGTGGTTCTTCAACAAGTAGGGCTTGAAGTGTTTCACCACCTTGTAAAATACATAAGCTTGCTTGTCAATGGTGGGGTAGTTGAGTTTTGGTCCTTGCATGCTTGCAATTATGAAGGAGATTGGGCGTTCATCATTCATCTCATCCTTCTGAGTGAGTACTGCAGCTAATGAATTATCAAACGGAAAGGTGTATAGCAAGAAATACTTCTTGAAGTCTTGGATGTAGAGTGTAGGCACTTCTGCAATGGCTTGCTTAATTTGGGCAAATGTGCACTTTTCCCTCTTGCCCCGGCTGTAGACTACATCTTTCTTAATCATGTCCTGCATGGGCTTAACTATTTGTGCATAATCCGAGATGAACTTCCAGGGGAAGTTTATCTTGCCCAAGAAGGATTGCATGGATTTCTTGTTGACTGGGTAAGGGATATGTGTAAAATCCTGGACCCAGTCCAAATCCACCTTGATCCTACTTTTGATGACAATGTGCCTGAGAAGTTTTCCCTTGGACACTGTTAAAACACTCTTTTTGGGATTCAAGGAAATCCTGTATCTTCGACATCGCTAAATTTTTTTCTTCTGCTGGCATAGTCTTCTTGTATTTTTTAGAACATGGTCACATCATCAAGGTATACCACTACGATCTGTCTGATGAGTCTTTGAAAAGTGATGTCCATGGCACACTGGAAGGTTGCATCTGCATTCAATAGCCCAAACAACATTCGTCTGTAAGTGAACGTACCCCACTTGGTACAAAAAGTAGTGTTAAGTCTATCAAGTTATGCTACAAGAACCTGATTGTATCCTAAGAAATCGTCAAGGAGAGAAAACATCTGTGCCCTAGATACTGTTTACAAAATGTGGTGCATAGACAACACAGGGTAGTTGTGTTTGTCCGAGGCATGGTTTACATTATAGAAATCAACACACACGCAGATTTCCTCAGACTTCTTACCTATAGGAACAAGATTTGAAACCGATGTGGAATGATGAACTATGTATATGATCCGTGCATCCAATAGCTTAGTGAGCTCTTTCTGTATGAGGGGTTCAAGCAACGGATGTACTTTCCTCAGCTTCTGTTGATATGGCTTGACTCCTTCCTTGATCAAGATGATGTGTTGGATGATCGTGTGTCATAAGTTTTTAGATCATCATACATCCATGTGAACACATCTCCGTACCATTTGAACAAATGGAAAAAGGCTTGCCGCTCTTGCTGTGTACAACATGTACCAAGATTGACAAAGTTCGAATCTTGTTCCATTCCCAGATTTATCAGTTTGTTCCTCATGGTGGAACTGTGGGTCTTTCTGTTCCTTGGCTTTGAAAATGTTCTTGCAAGTTATAAATATTTTCCAATGTTGCACACTTTTCATGATAAGGTGGCCTTTCTTGTCACCAGCTTCTTCTTGCAGAGAGTGCTCATGCTCATCATCATTTATCGCTGAATCTTTGAAGATGTCAATGTTGGCCATGAAATGAAGTATCTGTTGATCATCATTAAACATGCTTAAATTAGTTATGTTATCTGGGATAGATGGTTTGTACAAAATTTCAATAGTAAATCTATCCGTAATTAGTGACATTCTCGAAGCTTCATTTTCCAGAGCATTGGCAGCTGCATTACACATACGTGGTATAGTAATGATGTTAAATGCTTGGAAATTTGAGATTAGTTACCGTACCTCTTGTTGGTAACTTTTAAGATGCGGTGACAAATAGTGAATGGTGTTACGTACTTGTCATACCATTATCTCTAAATCACCTACCACTTTGAGCACGACCACGTTGTGGCTAATGGCCTTCTACAAGCCTAACGCGAGTGCTTCATAGTCAGCAACGTCGTTCGTGCACTCGAAATCCAAGCGACTTGAAACTAGATTCTTCCTGCTATAAGGGTCAATTAAGACACATCCAACTCCTGAGCCATCCTGTGTCTTTGATCTATCAAAATACATGGTTCACAAGTTGTCTGTACACACAACACTTGATGTGCTAGTACTACTACTATTGTTGCTATTACTACCGCTACTATTAGTAAAATTTACTGTACAAGTTTCATTACCATAAGTTGTGCAAGGAAGGAGTCCCAATTGCGTGTTTGGTGGGGTTGGAGATGGCCGTGCAGGATAACACCCCAATGTTGTTTCAAGGAGGCAGTGGCGAAACATGAATTTTGTGATGGCCAACAGTTCATTCTCACCATTAAGGGGAGTGACATTATGTTTCATATACCTCTCGGATAACATCCTAATTTGTTGCATTTTCCCTGTACGAAAGCCACATGTGAGACCTGTCTGTAGAAAAATATCCGGCTAGCTTGTTGGACCAGTCTCTATTGAGTAGTAGATCATATGCTTCCAGTATGTCCACAAAAACTATGTTGATGCATTGGTGGACTCAACCATCATGAAATAATCGGATGATCACGTCTCAAATTTTAGCAATGGCTGGTACCGATGTTTGATCAAGTTGTATTATTCATGCAGATGTCTCGCTCCATTGTGCATTGATCTTTTTCACAATGAAGAGCAACATGAGGTTGACTACTGCACCAGAATAAACCAAGCATTTGTGAACATTGCAGTTAAAGATTTCGAATGATAGCAAGAATGGAGGGCAACTTGAGATCGCTTCTTCCATCCGGAGTGCGTTGAGCATAGTGGAAAGTGATCTCAGAGGTGTGCTTGTTCCTTTGCTGGTAGAGGCTGCTCTATCCATTGCTGTTTGTCCTAATGTCCGTGATAGGATGTCTCGCTGACTCTGGATCTTAGCTAGCTCTAACAAATTGATGTTTGCTCGAGTTTTCTTCATGTCATGTACAATGTTGTAGTACAAATATGGTAGACTCACCAAGGTGTCTGGGGTAGAACAAATGTTCGTGTCGTTTGACAGAGTGTTCTGTAGCTCACTGCTCATGGATGTACTCTTGTCTGCCACTGTCTTCCTGGACTTGTTTTGTGTTTTCTGCTTTGGGGCGGCCGGTGGATTGGCCTTCCTCATCAACAATCTCATATTTTCTTGTGCTTCCCCAAGTGTAAGGGATATACCTTTACTCCTGAGATTGTATCGGTCATTTTGTTTTGGGTGTTGCTTCTTCGTGTTCATATTAGACCTTGCTTGTGAGCATTGATATGTGTTCACCACATTCCTAGAACATGATGGTTCATCAAGTGCAACCTCTTTGTCATCATATATGTCTTCCGACTGATCCTGCATACTCTTTTCCACATCAAAAGTATGGCTACATACAGAGTTCATGACTCTCTTCCAATCCGAACAAGAGTTCTTGGGGTGATTTTCTACGTGGTATGAACAAAATTTAGGATTTGCACACTGTTCAACTTGGAAGACAGAGCTCTGCGAATTTTTTGGAGCGGGTCAGTTGTTGATTAATGAGCTGATTGCTTGTCTTTGCCTAGGTGGATGGCTGCTTGCAAATGTGCCTGTTTTCCATTGTTTGAGCTTGAACACTTCCATAGTCAAGTTCTTAACTCGGCGAGTGAGGGTTTCCATATCAATTGCTTCCTTGTCTCTACCCTTGCTCACTATCACTTGGGACTTCTTGGTTGCACCGATGGAGTCCTTTGCTGATTCATCATCCTTGATGACTCCAATTGCATGTAGGTCTTTCTCAACAACAATGACCTCTTCACAGTTTTCCAAGAGTGTTGGTTTCACAGCTCGCTTGAAGAATTGCACAATGTTGGTTGGCAGTACAGATGTGTAGTAATCAACAGTGATGGAGTCATGAGGTTTAGTTTCCGCTGCAAACTTGTTCAATATGCATGTAAAATTTTGATTGAAGTCTTTTACCTTTTATTTTCCCTCCATCTCCAGTCTTCCCAATTATTTGAGTAGCATGGCTAGGGTCTTGTCATCACCAAACTTTTCAAGGAACATGTGTTTGAATGCACCCCAGTTCTATATATAGTTCGGTGGAAGCCTGTGATACCATGTAGCTGCACGACCATCCAAGGTACATGGAAACAATCTACATTCTATGTCGTCATACCATACCTAAAGGGTCGTCATACCATACCATACCTAAAAACCTCATAGTCTACCATGATACATGATAATTATGGATGCAGGTGACCAAGAGAGGTAAGAAGGTTGCGAGGTGGGATGGAGGCTCCGGGCACTACTGATGAGAACTGCACAAGAGTCACTGGATTATGAATATGGGTAATCTGGTTTGACAGTGACTGTCCACGAGGTCTGGCTCAACTGGAGGGAAAAACTGTGTAGTTTTTGAGGGGAATAGTCCGAGATGCAGGAAGGCTTGGCAGGAAAAAATCTACGCAGTTTTCGGAACGTGCGGGTAGCGGGGCTTAGTAGAAAAAACTGCACAATTTTTTGGAGGAATAGGCCAAGATGTAGGGAGGCTTGGTAGACAAAAAATAAGCAATTGTTTGGAGGACCAGGCCGAGAGCTTGACAGCCAAAACTACACAATTCCTAGAGGGAACTGGTAGCTGGCTGTTGCGTCACTCGCAACAGAAACTATACAATTCCCTCAGAGGAATTGGTAGTCATCTGTCGGGAGCTTGGTAGCAAAAACTGCACAATTTCTGGAGGGATTGGCAGTCTCATACTAGGAGATGCTACCAAGAAAAACTGCGCTGATGCTGAGAGGCTGACGTGCTGAACACCTCTGTGCAATTTTTGGGCTAAGCAGACTGTTGGGCAGCAAAGGGCCTGCCCATGAAGACTACACAATTTTCTGGGTGAGCAGCCGGTTGACTGTCGGGATGGCTACATGGAAAATTGTGCAATTTTCCGAGGGTGACAGGGATGGGCACTAGGTGTCTTTCCAGGCTATCTGGGCAAGTTTCTCAGTCAGTAGAGATAAAAATGCTTGCAGCCTCAACATAATTTTTTAGGGGAGTTAGTCTCGGGGTGGCTGCCGTGTCAAACTCTTTGGTTGACCAACATGGAGACTGTTTGATTTGCTTGTGGGCAATGCAACTTGAAATGACTTGCTTGGTGATTTTGCACTATTGTGGGTGACATTCGATCAAGTCGATGGCAGGATGATGGTCTGGCTTTCAGAGGGGAGTCCAATCATCAGAACTTCAGCAAAAAATGACTAAGTGTGTGAACAAGTGAAAGATTCATATGTGATCTTGCACATACACACTTGCATGACTCGACGATGAGATGACTCAAACCATCCAAACACACATGCTCAATATGATTGACCGACAGTGTAGGCAACAAGCGTGACACTTGTGATTGATCGTTGGTCGACTGTGATGACTCTTGCATGACAGTGAATCTGACTCCCTATGTGAGTGCATCAGATGTTTTCATAGCGAACATAACAAGTACACACGAATCAAAGACTTTGAGCATAACCAAAACATGGTCGCAAGCATGAATTTAACATCAACATGCAAGACTTTGTGAAATGAACAAGCAAGGCGATTACGAAGACTCACTCAAGCTCACGGAGTGAACGCAAGTGTGTGTAGTGATCAAGTGAAACTCTTAAGGGAGGCTCCAAAATTTGGTGCAGGCCAAAATTTTGGAGGGTGGTTATAGCCATTACAACACCCTCCTACATCAAGACTCCACTGAGTCCTCTCTTGCAAGCATCTGTATACACCACAAACTCTTTATCATGATCTACAATCTTCAGAACTGGAGCATTTGTGAACAATTGCTTCAACTGCTCAAAATTGGTTGCACATTCCTCTATCCATTCAAATTTCTTACGTTTTATTTGTAATGATGTAATAGGATATGAAATGCATTAGAATTTTTTGATGAAACTCTTGTAGTAACCTGATAACCCCATAAACAATCTAGCCTCATCCACATTCTTAGAAGTTGACCACTCCATGATATCCCTTATCTTTTATGGATCCACTACTATGCCTTCCTTGGAAACAACATGTCCCAAGTAATGTACCTCTATATGAAAGAAGATGCACTTGTGAAGCTTGACATACAAATGATTCTCTCTTAGAAATCTCAATACTGTTGCTAAGTGTTCGACATGATCTTCTTCATTCTTAGAATATATCAATATATCATCAATGAATATGCTCACAAACTTGTCCAGATAAGGACATAATAC
This sequence comes from Pinus taeda, assembly GCA_000404065.3. Classification (NCBI taxonomy): domain Eukaryota; kingdom Viridiplantae; phylum Streptophyta; class Pinopsida; order Pinales; family Pinaceae; genus Pinus; species Pinus taeda. The sequence continues at coordinate 19,444 of APFE030802352.1, forward strand.
ACTATTCATCAAGCACATAAAAGTATTTGGGGCATTAGTCAAACCAAAAGGAAGCACAACAAACTCATAGTGCCCATACCTGGTCCTAAAAGTAGTGTTGTAGTTGTCCTCTTCTTTGACGCATACCTGATGATATCCTGATCTCATATCAATCTTTGAGAACATTGCTGCTCCCTTCAACTGATCAAAAGAGTCATCAATCCCCAGCAATGGTTACTTGTTCTTAATCGTCAGATTTTTTAGTTTCTTGTAATCAATGCACAACCTGAGAGTACCATCCTTATTTATAAACAATACTCGTGCACCTTAAGAAAATACACTTGGCCTAATATATCCCTTATCAAGCATTTCCTTCTATTGCAAATTCAACTCTACTAACTCTGGTGTGCTCATCTTGTAAGGTGCCTTTGATGTTGGTGTTTCTCCTAATACCAACTCAATAGAAAAGTCCACTTCCCTGTGGGGAGGAAACTTTAGAATCTCTGTTGTAAAAACATCCTCAAACTACTATAATACAAGGTACCTCTTGAACAATTTTTCATCCTCAACATCCTTACTCTTGTCACTAGATATGAGCTGCAAACATTACACACCCTTTCCTGCAACTACACTTAGCCTACATAACTGTGACCATCCTAACTGATGTAGGCTTCTTCTTTCCATGCAAGATTCTCTTTTCCCTATTAACATCTGGACACTCAATGCCCTTGTCATAACAATCTACTTTGGTCCTGTGAAGATACAACCAATCCATACCCAAAAACATACCATATGTTCCCAATGGAAGTACATTCAGATGTGCTGATGTAGGCATACCATTAAGCTCAAATGCATAAGCTATCACCTAGTGATGAATTGTCTTCTTAGTATGTGTATCCAGCTACAACAACCAAGACTCTACATGCATTTATTTTCTCAAGTCACACTTATCCATCAAGTCAGGATTAACATAACTATAATTAGATCTAGGATCAATCAAAATAGAAACAATTCGACCACAAAGCTTACCTTCCATCTCAATAATGGATGCCCAGTGATCTTCCTGCTTGTTTTCTACAACTGCGTAAATCCAAGATATGTTATGACCAACATCCCCAACTGTATGTGCCTCTTGAGCGCTATAGATATGAGGCCTACCACCCTGGTACATGGACAATCCTTCTTGTGATAATATTTTCCACATATCCAACACTGCAATAGTCCCCCACCATTACCTATATTCTGCTTCTCTCTAGGCTACAACCCATGTCCCTTCTCAACTACATTGAACTTCTTGTAAGGAGCAACAATTTCTTTCTCACCTACATCCTGAGATATTCCCTGCTTAGGTGGCCAATTCCCTTTAACTTTCTCATTTCCCTTCAAATCACGCTTAGGATCAACTTTGCACTTTGACTACTCATAACAATGCTTAACCTTCCAAATGGCCTCCTCCAATGATCTAGGCTCATCAAACTCAATCTGGTCTCTATATGCTACTAGAAACCCATTGATGAATCTCTGATTCTTAGCCTTCTCATCCTTGATGTAAGACACGTGCCTCTACAACTCTAAGAACCTACTAGTATACTCATAATTTGTCATAGAACCCATCTGTAACTCATAAAATTTCTTAGCTCTATCATCATAGTACCTCTCCGGTAGGTACTTCTTCTTGAAGAGTCTCTTGAACTCATCCCAAATCAACTCTTCTTCTTGAATGCCCTTGAAATTCTTCATATCCTCCCATCAGATATCTGCTTTCCCTTTGAGACTGAAGGTGGCTATTTTGGCTTTCATGTTCCCTGAGTAATTATGCAATCTAAAGAATTTCTTCATCCCAAGCAACCATGCCTCTGCATATTCTAACTTCTTCATCTCTCCATCAAATGTAGGCGTCTTGACTTTCTTGAACTCCTCGGGCAATTACTCACTACTCCTATAAGGATGATGACAATGAAGACTACGATGATGTCTCCTAGATGAGGAACTAGTATGATACCCATAAATACCAGTCCACCTGTCAGGTTTATCCAATGATCTACCACCTCTGGTTGTATCCCCTTTATCCAACCTATATTTAGACTGAGGACTTCTACAATAGGCTCCATTAATTTTCTCTTCCCGCTCTTGACTGATCCTCAACTATCCTTGTCTCTGCAAATATGACAAGGTCTGAAGAATCACTGCATTCAATTCTACATGCTTTTCCTAAGCCCTTGTAAGTCTTTCCTAAGCCTCAACTAACCTGTCATTGTCTTCTTTGCAACTTCTGATCTCTTCCCTCAAACTCAATGTATCTACTATACTGGGAGAATACTCATCTCCTTACTACCCAAATGATCTATAGGGAGAGTTACATGAACTGTAGTCTACCATTTTTCTCATCATCTTTGATTCTCTTCTTCCTCTAAGTAGATCATGTTAAATAAACCAAATAGATACCAAAATCAAAACTATACCTCATTGACATTCATGGGAGGCTTATCTCATCTGCAAAATGAGTCCACATTACATGACACATATACAATCATCATCATGCATGACCATACCAATTGTATACCATGACCCCATGCATGACAACCATAACCTTGACAACATTAGATTTTACACAAAGAGAGCATAGCCTGCTCTGATACCACCCTGTAACCGCCTCCTCCCACATTTACCCACTTTCACCAGTTTTCTTGAGGTAAACATGAGATGAGGGTCACTATGATAACACTCAACCTCCTATATGAACTTAAGGAAATGTAGTCAACAACTTAAGACCTTATTGAATTCCTTGATCAGGTGATCAATTTTAAGCTAAAAAAATGAAAGTGCCAAGAACTTCTTGAAACTAGCGCCAAATCGAAGACGTTGCTGATCTGAATCCAACACAACTTAAATCACTCAAAACATATATCGTACGCTTTGGATATCACATGTACACCGACTGGGTAGTATGATGAATGGGCAAGGTGACTGTATAGGTTGACTATATAATGTGGGCTAATGACAGGTTGCCACTTGTCCTCTCTGGATTGGTCAAATTTTGCTATATTTTTATTGGCCAAATTTGGGTGGCTGCTGATTGGTGGTTTGATGGCCAATGAGTGGGAGCCACATGGGCCAATGGTGGGCAACCACATGGCCTCCTAATGGTCGATTTTTTTATTTTTATTTATTTATTTATTTTTATGTTATGGGCCGAACTGCCCCACAAGAATCAATCATGGGACCTCCAAGCCAACAGTCCAACGACTTACCACTATGGCCACACAATGTTTTTCGTTAACTATAGTGCAAAGGAACTATATAAGTTTTGCGCATATGCTCTTTGGGGGAAGGGTGCATGGCTAAGCCCTAGCCCTCAGCCACACCACACCCACAAGACCGCAGGAAAGGGAGCCAAGGGCTAGGGCTTAGCCCCTGCTTGAGGTCTTGGTGCCCACAACGATATGCCACTAGACCAGGTCATATAACACGAAGGCGCTAAGGAGTGGGCGAGAAGGAAAAGACCTGGCCCAAGGTCATACCACTCCACATGTAACCATAGGCAGAGGTCAAAGGTGCCATCCTGAAGGTGCTAAGTTAAGGGTTCCATGCCAAGGTTTGATGGACCATAACGTGACCAATGCGGATGAAAAACATGCTCGACAGAGGCGCTAAGATGCGGGGGCCAACTCCAGGTCTGATGGACCTTATGTGACCCAGTGCGTAGGAGTTTAGGGGCCCGATGGGAAGGGTGGGCAGTTAGCCTAACCCTTGGCCCTGTGGCGTTCATGTAACCACTCGCCTTGAGTTTAAGGGCCTAACCAGTGGGGGCGGGCCCTAAGGCCCAACCCTCAGCCTTACGTGATGCCATGACCTTGATTTTTGGTCTCCAGGGGTCATTGTGCAAATTAACTATCCAATAGAATGAACTGATGAACGGCTAAATTGTCGCTCCATTAGCGATTTTTGGGTGTATTTGTAGGAAAGATAGCGAGAAGGAAGAATTTGTAGGATGGTTAACATTCAAGTTCATGTGAGAACTTGGAAGCTCATAAAGTTTTGAGTTTTTATCCAAATTGAGCTCAGAAAGGGGCTGCTGAGGGTTTTTTGGATGTTTTGAATCCATTGGTAACCTCTAATTTCTGATTTGAGCACACCTACAAGGTATTTTTTTTCAGGTTTGACACTAAATGTGTATGGATCAGTCAGGGTTTGGACGCAGTTTTGGGAGGTATTTGGGCATGGAGGAGACCTTGTATGGGTATTCTCACTTCCAGAAGGCTATTGCAGTAGCTATAATTAGCACGGTTCAATTCATGTTCAACTTCCCTTAACATCAAGTTTTGATTATGTGTTTCAATGTTGAATTGAATTATGCACATGATATTTTTATCTCATTTTAGTTGAAGTATGTCATCTTTGTAGGAGATGTTTTGAGTTGATGCTGTTGTGAGAGTTCTTTGTAGGAGAACATTACCTTGTAGGGGTAATAGCCACATATTTACCTATAGAAAATGTTTATGTAATTCATTGATACTGAATGTATGAGTGGTCTAGTCATCTTGACAAGCCCAAAGATGTGGCCCAGGAGGGGTGAACTCCGTCAAGAAACCTTTTGCCTTTCTCTTCTTTATTCTTGCATGGATTATGTGTTTTTATGTTCATTATGCTAAGTTACATATGAATATTGATTCATGATTTGAAGAGTCATTGTAAAACCCATTGTTTCAAGACCCATTTTAACCTTGCAAAGCATTGACATAGTCCTAAGTTTTGTTTTATTTAATTTTGGAAAAGAGGAAGAAATCACCCAATCAAATTTTAGATATATTTGGTATCATTGTAGGTTGACCAAGTTGCAAGAATGGGCAACAAAAAGAATTTCCAAGAGATAGAGGAGCATAATTTGGCTCTTCGGATGGAGAACATAGAATTGAGAAGGATGTTGAAGATAACTGAAGAGGAGAAGAGACACATGCACTTTGTATTGTAGCAAGCTCTTGATGAGAAAGTTGCAGAAAGTTCAACTCCTGCACCAACAAGGGAAACCTCCAGATGAGGCTAGTATGTGGTCATGGTTCAAATAGTGGTTTTGGACCATATGTGGAAGATGTTGCATGTGCATTTTTCAAACATCTTCAAGAAGCACACCATATGTCAATGGATAAGAGTGGGTGGCTAGAGACATCTACAAGTTGGCTATCATCGTCATCATCAAAAGAAGAGAATATGAATGACAAATTTAAGGAGGTAATTATCATCTCAATTTCTACTCCTTCCATTTATATGCATAAAAAATCTTTTGCAACATTCAAAAAACACACCAAGGGAATAGGTATGCGGTTGCTTTACAAGATGGGATATGAATGTGGAGGTCTTGGCAAAAATGGTCAAGGTATTACCAATCCCATTATGGTTGAGGAAAGACCGAAGTACCAGGGATCAGGATATAGCCGAAAGGAGTTTGGAGAATGTTCCAAACAACTTGAGGTACATCAAACATTTGAGCATGAGATGTCACCACCTTGTGACAACCATCGAAGCTGCAACTCTAATGACAGGTATAACTCTCAAGAGTGTTTTCCAGTGCATGGAAATTTTGAATACTTGTGGAATCAATACCCTTGTACATTTTGTGATGCTTTTGACCATTGCATGGCTATATGTGAGCAATGTTTGATAATGGTTAAACAAATGAACCAAATTTTTGACATCTAGCATAATGAATTTCTTTCGCATGAGCGAACTTCTATATCAACAAACAAGAAGTTTTTTTGTGCTCATTACAAAGTGCATGGACATGACACTGAACGATGTTGGAAGTTGCATCCAAAACTTTGTTCAAAGAAAGGTAAAGAAATTATGCTGCATAATCAAGGGAAACAAAAGGCAGAAAAGAGGACTCTCACAATCCTAAGTGACCTTCAAGAAAATATGGTGCAAGAAGAGAACCCACAAGCCTAGGAGAGACAAGATTTGGGTAGACATATTGTAAAGTTGTTTTGTAAAATTTTGTAAATACTTGTTGTAATTACCTCTTTAGGTACTTTTGTTAAGTGAACATTATTGTCACTATGTTCAAAAAGTAGATTTTTTTCATTGATGTATGTATTGACTTGTTATAAGTCCACATGTTCAAGGACTTTGTGAATGTACACTATTTTCGTTCAAAGTTGTCTACAAATTGTCATATGTTCACTGATATAAGTATTTAATTTGAAACTTGTGTGAATTGAATCTTTATTTTTAAGATTGCATAAGATGGCTATGTATTGTAGGCAAGGTCAATCATATCATGGAAAATTTTGCAGTAGTGTACTTCTCATGTACAAGCTCATCTTGAAGACGTTAAAGCAAGTTTATTTTGATTCTGAATTCGAAGATGGAGTCAAGTTTGTCTTCAGCAATTTAGACTTCAATATGAAGTGTTTTGGGAGCCGTGAAAAGATGAAGGTAGAGAGAATGTTCAGATTACACTCATCGGTATTTTGTTTCTGCAACAACGATAAGAATGATAGCTCAATTCTTAAGAGGAAAATAGGTCTTCATGAGGATGATAAGTGAAATGCCTTGATTAGGGCTTGGGGGGAACCAATTAAAAATTTTGCATTTTGGATTGAGTTTTTGGGTGTTTTTGAGTTCCAGTCTCTTTATATTGATTAGGGAAGTAAAATTTTGGAGTCCAAAAGTTCCTAGTGGGGAGGTGTGATCAGGTGATCAATTTTAAGCTAAAAAAAATGAAAGTTCCTATAACTTCTTGAAACTAGTGCAAAATCAAATAGCTCACCAATCTGAATCCAATGCAACTTAAATCGTTCAAAATTGATATGGTATGCTCCCGACATCGCGTTCTGATTGTTTTCACAAATAGGAAAAATAATTGCAAGTGTGCTGACTGTGCAGTGCATACACTAACATGGCAAGGTGATTGGACATGATGACTGTACAATGTGGGCCAATGGCAAGCTACCACTTTTCCTCTCCGGATTGGTCAAAATCTCTATGTTTTATTTGGTTGAATTTGGGTGGCTGTTGATTGGTGGTTTGATGCCCAATGAGTGGGAGCCACGTGGGCCAATGTTGGCAACCATGTGGCCTCCCAATGATCGGAAAAACTTATATGTTATGGGCGGAACTGCCCCATAGGAATCGAACATGGCACCTCCAAGCCAACAGTCCAACGACTTACCACTATGGCTACACTATGTTTCTCGTTAACTATATTGCAAAAACACTATATAATTTTTGCGTGTATGTTATTTGGGGGAAGGCGCTAGGGCTAAGACCTAGGCCCTAACTACCCCATATCCACAAGGCTGTAGGTAGGGGAGTCAGGGGCTAGGGCTTAGCCTGGACCCGAGGTCCTAGCACTCACAATGATATGACACCGGATTAAGTCATATAATGCAAAGGCGCTAAGGATTGGGTGTGGAGGAAGAGACCTGGCCAAAGGTCATACCAATCCACATGTAACCATAGGTGGAGGTTGAAGGTACCAACCCAAAGGCACTAAGTTAGGGGGACCAACCGAAGGTCCGATGGACCATAACGTGACCGAAGTGGATGCAAAAGACTCTTGATGGAGGTGCTAAGATGTGGGGGTTAGCCCTAGGTCCGATGAACCTTACGTGACCCGTTGTGTAGGAGTTTAAGGGCCCGATGGGAAGGGAAGGTAGTTAGCCCGACCCTTGGTGCCCATGTAACCATTCACCTAGAGTTTAAGGGCCTAACTAGCGGGGGCAGGAGTTAAGGCCCAATCCTCAGCCTTTTTTACCCACGACCCTGATTTTCGGTCTCTAGGGGTCATTGTGAAAATTAACTATCCAACATAATGCACCGATGGAGGGCTAAATTATTGCTCCGTTAGCATTTTTTGGGGTGGATTTGTAGGACAGTTAACTAGAAGGGAAAATTTGTAGAATGGTTAATTGTCAAGTTCATGAGAGAGCTTGGAAGCTCATAATGTTTTGAGTTTTTATCCAAATTGAGCTGAGAAAGAGGCTACTTAAGAGTTTTTGGATGTTCTGAATCCATTGGTAAACTCTAATTTCTGATTTGAACACATATACAAGGCCTTTTTGTAGGTTTGAGACTAAAGGTGTATGGATCAGTCAAGGTTTGGAAGTAGCTCTGGGAGGTATTTGGGCATGGAGAAGACCTTGTAGGGGTATTCTCACTTCTAGAAGGCTACTATAGTAGCTGTAACCAATATGGTTTAGCTCAGGTTCAACTTCCCTTAACATGAAGTTTTGATTATGTGTTTCAATGTGGAATTGAATTATGCACACGACATTTTTAACTCATTTCAATTAAAGTATGTCATCTTTGTAAGAGATGTTTTGAGTTGCTGCTCTTGTGAGAGTTCTTTGTAGGAGAAAATTACCTTGTAGGGGTAATAGCCACATATTTACCTGTAGCGAATGTTTATGTATTTCATTGATACTAAATATATGAGTGGTCTAGTCATGTTGATAGGCCTAGAGATGTAGCCCAGGAGTGGTGAACTCCGTCAACGATCCTTTTGTCTTGCTCTTCTTTATGCTTGCATGGATTATGTGCTATTATGTTCATTATGTTAAATTACATATGAATACTGATTCATGATTTGAAGAATAATTGTAAAACCTATTATTTCAAGACCCATTTTAACCTTAAAAAGCATTGACATGGTCCTAAGTTTTGTTTTATTTTATTTTGAAAAGAGGAAGAAATCACCTAATCCAATTTCAGATCATTCCCTTAGGTGTTTTGGGACCTCCAAGAGCTACCCAACCCCTCTAGGTGTCCAACCCTTGAGAAAATTATCTTTCTCTTTGACCTAGATCCTTAGTTTCTCCCTTGACATGGCCTCCAAGTGAATGTAAGCCTCCAGTTGCTCCATAGTCCTACTTCCTAGCGACTGTGGACCTTTCCAGCCAATTCTGTGCCAGTGACCCTAAATTTTTGAGCTACTTTTATGGGCTATGACTCATGCCTCTGCCCAGAACTCAGTGAAACTCCCAAAAGTGATAAATAACATAGAAACAAAACTTCTAAACCAAAAAATTGAACAAGTAATTGACCTAACCCCTCCCAACTATGAGGTGAATTCCGTCAAACACATGATAAACATGCAATATATAGGTCATGAATGCATATCTGAACATGGGAATCTAAAAATTATATGAGGTTTAAAAAGAAGGACCAATTCCTTTTTACAATAACTACCATACTTCCATTTAGGTCATGCATTCATTAACCAAACATTAATTAATTAAAATTCGATAAGAGCCATACTTAAATCTGTCATAAAACCATGCTTATAACTAACATATAACTCGATATATAACAATGATAGAATAACTATTAAAGCCACATAATAACAAGTATAATTACTCATAAAAAACAAGAGGAAATTATCTCTTATTAACCATATGAAAAAGAACCAAGTCAGGGACTTCCACGTACAACTTGACCATAAATTGGCTGAACCAAATCTTTCTTTCAGCCAATAAACCTTGTTCTATATTCCAATCATGAATGTGGGATCTCATGGGATAAACAAATCCATAAACAACCAAGGGAATCCAATGGTTAAACCGCCACCACCCTCACCATACCTTGATCTCACCTAAATTGATCCCGAGATAAAAAAAATCCAAATCAAGCTTGGATAGCTCAGATTTCCTTCACCATGCCTGAAGGATTTTTCCTATCTCCACCCACCCGTTGAGGGCTTCTTGGAGAAAACCATCTCCACCCCCAACCCTTGCTATTTTACTGAGACCACCTCACCTAGATCCAAAACCCTTTGGTAATCCAAAGCTCAACCAAGAAAGAATACCATCACACCATGACTATCTGGAAATAGAAAGGCAAGGCTAAAAATCACTATCAAAACCTGAAAAAACCCACGGCAATGAAAAAAGTGAACGAAATACACACATGCACATACCATGCATATCAAAACCAGCTAGGAAATCATACATGTAACCTGTTACCTACAAGTATTCCCACTAAAGCTACTTGATCCAACCTTTCCTTTCCTTGTCCTCCCTTTGCTTTCCTTATGCTTCCTTTTCTTTCCTTGTCCTTCCTTTGCTTTCTTTCTTTCCTTCGCCTCTTGGTTCTCTTCTCCTCTCTGGGACTAATTCCAAAACCGAACTGAAAAAAGGACCCAAACTGATGCTCTCATGTCTTTTTATTATTGATGCCTCTAATTTATTTATTTTCCTTAATTTTCCTTCAATTTCCTCCTCACATCCAACCTGTGGCCTTTCACCTCCCTTTTATCCTATTTTCCTTTATTTTCATAAATAAAATACCAATAAGGTATTTTTTTCCTTTTCAAAGCCTTTGCCATTTCCTTTGCCAATTTCCCCTTAACCATAATACACAACAAGTGATGCCCACTAGGATGTTTTTCCCAACATTCAACTTGGAATAAGTGTCCCATAACATTGGTCTTATTTTTCCTTTATTAAATTTATTACATGAACTTTTAATGCTAGGCTGTTACAACAACGTGGATCGAAATTTATGATTCTAACACCAATAAGACCTTTATTGCAATTTGTTATATCACCCCTACTAACTCTACCTCATATAAGAAAAATAAATTGGATAAGAATTTTCCCTTCAACACTTTAGAGCAAGATATCCATAATCTTAGAAGCAAAGATGATATCCTTTTACTTGGGGACTTCAATGCTAGAACCATTACTAACGAGGCTATTCTCCTAAGAAATAACTCTAACCCTATTCCCTATGTCTTGATGAAGATTGTGACCTAACTAATAGATTCAAAAGGTACTCTGAAGACACCACTGAAAACCTATTTGGTATCGATATTATCAAATTTTATAGTTCCTAAGATATGATTATTTGTAATGGGATTAGTAAATGGCCTAGCTTTGGCTTGGTGACTTGCATTCACGAGTTATGAAGTAGCATTTTGAATTGTGCGATATCTGACACCCATATCCTCAATTTTATAGTAAAGCTTAACATCCTAAATGACCATGAGCCTGATTCTGGCCACAAACCCTTATTTCTAACCCTCAATCTTGACATAGACACCAACTAGGTGAAAAAGAATGGTGAAATTAAAAAGCACATTTGTTTTAACAAGAGTAAAAATGACCTCTTCTTACAAGATTTAAAAAGGAACCTTGATTACTTAACATATAATGATAACATTAATCTCACCAACCATTATTTCACTACAACACATTCGACCACCATTAATAAATTCTCTACCAAGGTATCATATAAAAAGAACAATAGAACTTCCAACACTTGGTATGATAACAAATGTAAAATTTCCCGAAAAGCGATAAGAGATGCCACTAATGAAACTACAAAGCTTGAGAAAATAAGTATTTACAAAGTTCTTATAAAAAATAATAAATGATCATATATTAATAAGAGGCAAGAGCGCCTTCTCCACCTTACTATAGAAAGTTTTGGAGGAATATGCTTGTTCATAAAATAAAACAAAATAATACAACCCCCTTGAAGAATTGTGATAATTATTTTAAGAATCTCTATGACTCTCCAAACACCATGAAAAGTCTCATAAATACTCCTATAGAGGAGGATATTTTCTCTTTGGAAGTCATGGAGTTCGAGATTTCCAAAATGGGAAGGTCCATCCTCATTCTTCATATTCACAAACTTCTCAATCTGGTTGTAAAACATGGGTTCCCTAAGCCTTGGACATAAATACAGATTGTTCCTATCTTTAAAAGTGGGGATAAAAACATTCACTCTAACTATCAGACCATTCTGATTAGAAACATCTTAGCCAAACTTTATGGTCTCATTCAGGAAAAAAATATCAACATGTGGCTTGAAAACCATGACAAAACGGCTAAAGGGAAAGCTGGCTTTAGAAGACATCACTCAACTATTTACCATCTTATCACTCTTAGGATCATTGTTGAGGAATGCTGCAATAGTAAGTCTGATCTATTTTGTTGATTTGTTGACTTTAGTAAAGCTTTCAACATGGTGGCTCGAGATAAGCTATTGCAAAGACTCAAAGAGATAATGATACCTCTTGAGTTGAGGGTGGTTTTTATTCATCTTTATGAGAATTTTCTCACCAAGCTTAATATCACTGATGGATGGTCTAAAGAAATTAAATGAAATATTGATGTTAAGCAAGGGTGTCCCTTATCCCCTACACTTTTTGGCATTTACATTGATAATCTTGAAGCCTGCCTAGATGCTGCAGGATGATCTGGCACCAAGCTTGCCGGTATGGTCATTACTCTTCTCTTTTATGCTAATGACATTGTTCTTTTGGTGAGAATCCAAGAGGATATTGACAAACAACTTAATATCCTTCATGATTATTGCTCTAAGATGGGTATGGTTATTAATACGACAAAACTAAAGTTATGATAGTTAAGTCCAAAAAGATTAACCATGATAATTTCACCTATGATAAAAATTGCTTGGAGAAAGTTTATTCATACAAATACTTAGGTATTGACATTAATCATTAAGTCAATCGGAATTATAGCATTGAGAAAAGAATCATTTGTAATGCCCTAGAGAAATGTAAATATTTGATTTTACTATGGTTAAAAGAGAAGAAACTGAATATGACATTATTAACTGTTTTGAAATTTAATAATATTTTTATTATTTCTTTAATAAGTTAAAAAAAAAGAAAAGTTTTTCTTTTGGAAAATGCTGGCAACTTCTAGGTGGAAGTTGGGAAAGAACGGTTGCAGTGATTGCAACCCTAACTATCTCTCCTAACTGGAAAGGTTTCCAGAAAGAGGAAAAAGTTAGGCTGTGCTGTGAGGACAAACAGACAGACAGACAAACAGAAAAAAAAAAATGGCTAAGTCTGGTGAGGACCAGATAGCCAAGCACTAGGTGCAGATATCTTTCAAAGGATAGTGGTCCTGCAAGAGAGCACGGGGGGAGATTTTGGTCCTGAAAGACGAATCTCAAGGTTGGGTGGCAAACAGAAGCAGGAGGCAGAGGAAAGCTCGACGCCTGGAGGGCGTAGGGAAGAAACAGAGGTGAATAATTCTGTGAAATCAGTACATTGACATCCAGGGACAGGTACCAAACAAAAATCTATTTACTGTGTGTGAATAAGTTCTGTATTCTACATTTGATATAAAAGAATTGTAACAGTAATGGAATAGTTAATACTTGTACATGATTAATTCTGTAATTAAATGCACTAGTTAATTAAGGGAAATGAGGGTGGTCTTTGTAGAATATTTAGAAGAGGGCAGGGTACATAAATTATTTCAAATCTGGAAACGGGTGAGTAAGGGTGACCATGGTAAACTGGTGGAATTGTACAGTTTTGGACTACACAAAACTCTGATAATGAGCCCTAGGAAGCGGTAGGTGTAGTATACAGCAATTGCTAATGAAAATCCCAGTGGGTAGGTGTAATTCTGGAATTGTAAATATATAAATTTTATACTCAGGAAACGAACTAAAAGATAGGAATATTTCCGTTCATGTTAACCAGAATGGGGAAGGTAGAATCCAAGTAATACCGCTCGATAAATTTCAGTCGGGTGTTATACAGGAGTAGGGTATGGTGTGACAACGCTGTTCATTTTCTTAAAAAAAAACATGCATACATCTCCTTACAGTCAACAAGTTGGTACACAGTCCAGTGATATATACATATACATACGGTGTATAAAAGCAAGAGAATCTGTAACTGTTGGACCCTAGAGATCCATGGAGGGAGAAACCCTGTATCATGTAAACCAGCCGACAATGGTTGTCATGCACGCAGACCCTCAGGACTCTACGGGTGGGGTTTCACATCAAACATTTAACTAAGAAACCCTTTATATTAAATTTAAAATTACCAGATATAGCACCAAGGATGTAAAGAATAAAAAACGATAAGTGCAGATAAATGAATGATGCCATACATTTAAACAATCATTTAAATTTCAGTTCAAACTATTATATTAAGTGACAATCTAGATGGGAATTGCTATCTTTACAAATCTAGACTGAAAACAAGATCCATATCATTAAAGCATGCAGCTGTACATAGCTAGGAAGCAACATCCATTAACAACCGATGATAACTTTGTAACAAAGGGTTACACAGTTGCAAATATACATTCGGAGAAGAGAGTTACTCAACCAGAGGTGCTTCCAGTGGTTACACTCAGAAATTTCTGAGAGTTGCTTCGTAGCACCGTGAAAGTACACTTAATACAACCCAGTAAACCCCAAAAACATTCCATGGCGGATAAAAGAATATACACAATTACAGTAAGATAACATTGCTCAGCTGACGCCAGGAAACTATAAACAAATCCCTCTACCCGAGTATAAGGGGTACAGGTTCCAACCCCAACAGCTCTCGACTGTACAAGAAGGACTACCCTGCTAACTCAACAAGCTTCAAACCTTCGGAACTCAGAAGGCTGTGATACAGAATCAAAATAGCTAACCATTTCAGATTCAAATCCTCTGATGAGTCAAATTCATTAAAAAAAATAGTTATCCAGGAGCAAACCCATACCTGAGCTTCTTGAGAAAGGAAACCAGAGAAATGCTGACCTTGTAGCCTCGTCTGAAGGCCTCGATTGTTTGAGGCAAGCTCTACACCAAAAATACACCATTACAACTGTAGTTAGTAGATAAAAGTGGAAACAAATAGCAGGAAACAAACTCTAGAGATGGGAATTATCAAATAACTATGGAAAAAAAATAAAAAAATAAAAGCATACCCAAACCTTTTCCGTGTAATAGAGTTGCCATATCCTCTCCTTTGGTGGTCTTCCAATCTGTTCCAAGGCCTGGCAGAAGACTGAGTAGACCCGCAGAAAACTAAAGAGAGAACCGAGTCAGAGCCAAACGGTGGAGGCGATAATGCAAACTGATAACGGAGTGCAGAATGAATCAAACCCTAAAAGGATTGAACTGTCGGATCATAAACCCACCCATCCTCCAATGCAATGGTGAGGGGCTCGAGGTAAACACCTGCGGTTAAAGGAGCCTGCTCGTGCCATGTAGAGGGCCGAGCAGGGAGAATTAACACCAATACCTAGTGTAATAACTCTAAACAGTACTGCATAACCAGAGAAAAATCAATGAAATGCCATCTGTAACACATATCTGCCCAGTGGCTGATCGTGAGGAGGTGGATGATTTCCGAAGTACGTGTAAAGTTAATGAACCAGATCCTATATTGCCAGGTCGACAACATCACTGTGAGTTCAACAATCTGGTTGCCGGGAAAAGACTCCACTAGCGGTTAGAATAAAAAAAGGGGTGCTGTCGTAATAGTTCTATAGTAATGTGTAATATTTCATTTTTTTTTTACTATGGTAATCTTGGGTAATATGGGGAGACATGACAATTGGTATCAGAGCCCAGTCACAAAACTAAGGCCTCTGGGAATTGGAAGTGAACTACAGAAAACAACACATACAATTTATTTTCATTTTATTCGTGCAATTCAAGAAAACAGTTAGTGTGCTAACTTTTTCCTTGCTGTCACTTTTCCGATGTTAAGGACAGAACCAAGAATCAGAATACTGACAGTATGAGAAGAGTAGACAATACATCACGCAGGTATGCGATGGGCCAGGGACCTGTACCTGGTCCTGAGAGCAACCCCGAGCTATGGGTACAGCTCGGAGAGGAGGATCAAAATACAAACATGGCCATCTTGGAATCCATGCAGGATTTGAGAAGTGAGATGGCCTAGTTACGAGAAGATAATGCACGGCTGACTATGGAACAAGAGAGAATCATAAAAAGCCTATCTAACAAACAAAACCCTCCACCAGCAAATCCCAATGTGGTGCAACAAAGAATGTTTGGGGAACAACATCACCATACAAAACCTGAAGGGACTGAGGAAAGGGAGGAATGATCCAATAATGCATCCAAATAGCAGACATAAAAAAGGCAACGGATAGAGATTCAAGGGGAGTTTCGTAAGATTAAACCACCACACTTTGACGAAGAACAGGAGGAAGCAGTTGAGGCATGGTTGATTAATATGAACAAATATTTCCAGCTATATGAATATGATCACAACCTTAAAACACGGCTGGCTACTTTCCAACTGCAGGGAAAAGCTACCTTGTGGTGGGAAGAAGTTAAGATCGTAAGGGGAGTTAGCGAACAGATCATAACCTGGGAGAAATTTCAAAGGTGCTTTAAGGAGAGATACTTAAATAAGCGTTTTTATGACGAAAAGGCAAGAGAATTCCATGACTTGCGGTTGGGACAACAAACCATGGACGAATTTATCACCCGTTTTACGCCCTTGCTTCGTTATGTGCCCTATATTAGAGAAGAAAAAGCTAAAGTATAGAGGTTCGTGAGTAGTTTACCTCCGTATATGTGGGAGAGGATTGAGTTTGACAATCCAAAGACAATGGATGAGGCAATACGTAAAGCCAGAATTTGTTACCAGTAGAGTAAACAAAAGGGGGAGATTTCATGTAAAAGATAGAATGATAAAAGAAGTAATAAGTCGGCTGGAAACAGCAAAGGGATGTGCAATGGTGGTAGCAAGGGTGTTGGAAAGGGTCAAAGCAGCAGAGCTGTACAGAAAAATTGATTCAGGACCGAGCCAACCAATGAGTCCAGAGTCAGCGATTAGCCTGTGAAGTTGGACAGCGAAGGGGCAGCAAGGCCTTTAGTGCAGTGTTGGGATTACAGTGGACCTCACTATGTCAAAAACTGCCCTCAACGAAAGGGAACCAAATAGGTATCCTAGATTCAAGAAGCATCGATAGTCGGTGACATAAGACGTAGCCTGCCAAGGATTAATGCAGCTTTGGACGATCGTCAGGTGGAGTACCAGCCGACCATGGTGGAATTCGAAGGTAAAATCTCAGACCTTACTGTAGCTGTTTTAATTGATCCTAGAGCCACATTAAGTTATATTAGTCCTAAGGTTGTAGAGAATTGTAAACTGCAACCTGTTAAATTCAAGAATCCATGGCTAGTACAGCTAGCTACAGGAGCCAAGAGGTGAGTACTTGCAAAAGTCAATAATTGTTCTCTACAGATAGTAGGACAGCCAGTAAGGGTAGATTTAAACGTGCTTCCCCTTGGTTCATATGATGTTCTAATTGGTATGGGCTGGCTAGAGAAACACTGGTCCTTAGTCAACTGCAAAACAAAGACTATTTATTATAGAGATGAGTTGGGAATAAGGCAAGAGATGCAAGGAATTAAGCGACCAATACAGGTCAGGCCAATAACTACCTCTCAGCTAGCAAAATGCATTAGGAAGGGATGTCAAATTTATGCCATTCAAGTGGGCTATGCTGACTCGAAAGATAAGACAGCCACATTGGACAACATCCTTGTGATACAAGAATTCACTGATGTGTTCCCGGAAGAGATTCCCAGACTACCACCTAAGAAGGATATAGACTTTACTATTGAATTGGTACCAGGGGCAACCCCAGTATCCTGAGCACCCTACAGAATGAGTATACCTGGGTTGACAGAGTTAAAAATGCAGCTACAAGAGCTGTTGGACAAAAACTATATTTGCCCCAGTGTGTATCCTTGGGGAGCTCCAGTATTGTTCGTTAAGAAAAAATATGGAACTCTTCGCATGTGTATACATTATCGTCAGCTGAACATGCTGACAATAAAAAACAAGCATCCTCTACCTCGGATTGATGAAATTTTCGACCAAGTGAAGGGTGCAATAGTATTCTCCAAGATCGATTTACGATCAGGTTACCACCGGATCAGGATTAATGAGGAAGACATAGCTAAAACAACTTTTAGAACAAGGCATGGGCATTACGAGTTTGTGGTGCTACCCTTTGGGTTAACTAATGACCCTGCAACTTTCATGTGCTTAATGAACAACATATTTCATCGATATTTGGACAGATTTGTGCTGATATTTATCGATGATATACTGATATACTCCCATACCATGGAAGAGCACAAGGAGCACTTCAAATTGGTGCTACAAACCCTCCGAGAAAACCAGTTATATGTGAAGTTCAACAAGTGTGACTTCTTCAAGGAAAAAATACAGTATCTGGGCCATATAATCACAAGGGAAGGGATCGCGGTGGATCCTGAAAAGATAAGAACCATAATGGAGTGGCCCGTACCAAAAGATGTAGCAGACATCAGGTCTTTTATGGGGTTAGCCAGTTATTACAGACGATTTGTGGAAGGTTTCTCAAGAGTGGCATACCCCATCACTGCTTTACAGAAAAAAGGAAGAGCATTCAAATGGACCCCGGAATGTCAAAGAAGATTTGAGCAGCTTAAGCATCTACTCACCACAACACCCATTTTGAGCATAGCTGATCCTAATAAGGACTATTTGGTGTGCATTGACACAAGCAAGGAAGGTGTGGGAGGTGTGTTGATGCAAGAAGGGAAAGTGATTGCTTACGAGTCAAGGAAACTAAAAGAGCATGAGCAAAAATATTTTGCCTATGACTTAGAGCTTGCATCCATCATACACGCCTTGATGATGTGGTGACATTATCTCATGGGGAGGAAATTTTTATTACTGACAGACCACCACAGTTTGACCAATTATTTTAGCCAGCCCACTTTAAACGGCAAGCATGGTGGGTAGATTTCCTAAGTGGTTTTAACTTTGATATCAAACACTTGAAGGGGAAAGAAAACCGGGTGGCAGACACTTTAAGTCGAAAATTACAATGTTTGTATGAAATTTCCTTTAGCGAATGGAAAAGCCCCTTCGAGGAAATGATAAAAAAGGCAACAGAACAACATACTGTATACCAACAAATAAAACAGCAAGCACAACAGTCTACCAGCGAGGGGAACTGGCAAGGCTATGAGGTAGATGATGCTGGAATGTTGTATTACAAAAAGAGGCTATATGTACCTAGTCAAAAGAGTCTTAAAAATCTGATTTTGGATGAATTTCACATCAGTCACTATGCTGGACACCCAGGGTATCAGAAAATGATCACTGCACTTCAAAAAGAGTACTATTGGCCGGGTATGAAGAAGAATGTGGCCGAGTATTTAGCACGGTGTTTGGAGTGCCAACAAATTAAGGCAGAGCATCAACATCCAGCGGGGCTATTACAACCCTTACCCATTGTGGAATGGAAGTGGGAAACCATTTCTATGGATTTTATAATAGGGCTGCCTAAGACAAAGAAGAATAACGACTCTATTATGGTGGTGGTAGACAAGTTGAGTAAAGCAACACATTTTATACCTGTGCAATCCACCTACAGAGCTGTACAGATTGCCCATATCTTCACGCAGAATGTGTTTAAATTGCATGGACTTTTGAAGACGATAATTTCAGACCGTGACGTGAAATTCACGTTGGCCTTTTGGAAGACATTATTTGCAGAATTGGGAACACAGCTGAACTTCAGTACAATGTATCACCCTAGATCGACAGACAAACAGAGCGAGTGAACCAGTTGGTAGAAGACATGTTAAGAGCATATGTAATGCAACAACCAACGCAGTGGGAGGAGTATTTGCACTTGGTTGAATTGCATACAACAACGGTTATCATACCTCGTTACAAATGAGTCCCTTTGAGTTTCTGTACGGGCAGAAATGCTGTACACCCTCAAGCTGGGGTGGACCTGAAGACAAATTAAGGTTAGGGCCAGAATTGCTTAAGGAAATGAAGGAAATGGTAAAAATGGTACACTCTAATTTAAAAGCTGCTCAGGATAGGAAAAAGCACTTTGATGACCGGAAGAGGAGGTTTAAAGAATACCAAGTCGGTGACCATGTTTTTTAAAGGATCTAAGCAAGAAAGAGTACACTGCAGTGGAGTGGGTGTGCCAAGTTGGCACGCCAATATTGTGGACCATTCCAAGTCTTGGCAAGAATTGGGCCGGTGGCTTACCAGCTCGCCTTGCCAAGTCACATCCATCTCCATAATTTCTTCCATGTCTATGTGTTAAAAAAATACGTTTATGATCCTAAACATGTGATCAGATGGCAAGATATACAGGTAAGGATTATTTCTAGTAGACCAGTCTAAAAGTTTTCTTCAAAAGAAACTAATTTAGAATATTGCATGTGTAGGTTGAACCAGAAGGAGAAGTCTTGGTTGAGCTGCTGATCATTCTCGACCCGAGAGAAGTGCAACTGCAGAAGCGAGCTATTATCTAAGTTAAAATGCAATGGCAGCACTTTGGGCCTAATGAGGCCACTTGGGAAGATGAAGAGCTCATGAAAAAGGCTTACCCAGGGTTGTTCGTGGTCAACGGACATTGGGACGATGTCCAATTTTAGGAAGGGGAGATGTAATGTCCCAGAGAAATGTAAATATTTGATTTTACCGTGGTTAAAAGAGAAGAAACTGAATATGACATTATTAACTATTTTGAAATTTAATAATATTGTTATTATTTATTTAATAAGTCAAAAAAAAGAAAAGTTTTTCTTTTGGAAAATGCTGGCAACTTCTGGGTGGAAGTTGGGAAAGAACGGTTGCAATGATTGCAACCCTAACTATCTCTCCTAACTGGAAAGGCTTCCAGAAAGAGGAAAAAGTTAGGCTGTGCTGTGAGGACAGACAGATAGACAGACAAACAGAAAAAAAAATGGCTAAGTCTGGTGAGGACCAGATAGCGAAGCACTAGGTGCAGATATCTTTCAAAGGACAGTGGTCCTACAAGAGAGCACGGGGGGAGATTCGGGTCCTGAAAGACGAATCTCAAGGTTGGGTGGAAAACAGAAGTAGGAGGCAGAGGAAATCTCGGCGCCTGGAGGGCGTAGTGAAGAAACAGAGGCAAATAATTCTATGAAATCAGTACATTGACATCCAGGGACAGGTACCAAACAAAACTCTATTTACTGTGTGTGAATACATTCTGTATTATACATTTGATATAAAAGAACTGTAACAGTAATGGAATAGTTAATACCTATACATGATTAATTCTGTAATTAAATGCACTAGTTAATTAAGGGAAATGTTGGTGGTCTTTATAGAAGATCTAGAAGAGGGCAGGGTACATAAATTATTTAAAATCTGGAAACGGGTGAGTAAGGGTGACCACGGTAAACTGGTGGAATTGTACAGTTTTGGACTACACAAAACTCTGATAATGAGCCCTAGGAAGCGGTAGGTGTAGTATATAGCAACCTCTAATGAAACTCCCGGTGGGTAGGTGTAATTCTAGAATTGTAAATATATAATTTTTATACTCAGGAAACGAACCAAAAGACAAGAATCTTTCCGTTAAAGTTAACCAGAACGGGGAGAGTAGAATCCAAGTAATACCGGTCTATAAATTTCATTAGGGTGTTATAAGGGAGTAGGGTATGGTGTGACAACGCCATTCATTTTCTTTAGAAAAAAAAACATGCATACATCTCCTTACAGTTAACAAGCTGGTACAGAGTCCAGTGATATATACATATACATATACATACGGTGTATAAAAGCAAGTGAATATTTAACCCTCGGACACCAGAGATCCATGGAGGGAGAAACCCTGTATCATGTAAACCAGCCGACAAGCGTTGTCATGCACGCAGACCCTCAGGACTCTACGAGTGGGGTTTTACATCAAACATTTAACTAAGAGACCCTGCATATGAAATTTAAAATTACCAGATATAGCACCAAGGCTGTAAAGAATAAAAAATGATAAGTGCAGAGAAATGAATGACTCTAGACATTTAAACAATCATTTAAATTTCGGTTCAAACTATTAGATTAAGTGACAATCTGGATGGGAACTGCTATCTTTACAAATCTATATCGAAAACAAGATCCATATCATTAAAGCATGCAACTGTACTTAGCTAGGAAGCAACATCCATTAACAGCCGATGATAACTTTGTAACAAAGGGTTACATAGTTGCAAATATACATTCGGAGAAGAGAGTTACTCAGCCAGAGGTGCTTCCAGCAGTTACACTCAGAAATTTTTGAGAGTTGCTTCGTAGAACTGTACAAGTACACTTAATACAACCTAGTAAACCCTGAAAACATTCCATGGCGGATAAAAGAATATACACAATTACAGTAAGATAACATTGCTCAGCTGACGCTAGGAAACTACAAACAAATCCGTCTACCCGAGTATAAGGGGTACATGTTCCAACCCCAACAACTCTCGTCTGTACAAGAAGGACTACCCTGCTAACTCAACAAGCTTCAAACCTTCGGAACTCAGAAGGCTGTGATACAGAATCAAAATAGCTAACCATTTCAGATTCGAATCCTCTGATGAGTCAAATTCATTAAAAAAAATAGTTATCCAGGAGCAAACCTGTACTTGGGCTTCTTGAGCAAGGAAACCAGAGAAATGCTGACCTTGCAGCCTTGTCTGAGGGCCTCGATTGTTTGAGGCAAGCTCTACACCAAAAATACACCATTACAACTGTAGTTAGTAGATAGAAGTGGAAACAAATAGTAGGAAACAAACTCCAGAGACTGGAATTGTCAATTAACTGTGGAAAATAAATAAATAAATAAAAGCATACCCAGACTTTTTTCGTGTAATAGAGTCGCCATATCCTCTCCTCTGGTGGTCTTCCAATCTGTTCCAAGGCCTGGCGGCAGATTGAGTGGACCCGCAAAAAACTAAAGGGAGAACCGACCTGGAGCCAAATGGTGGAGGTGATAATGCAAACTGATAACGGAGTGCGGAATGAATCAAACCCTGAAAGGATTGAACTATCAAATCATAAACCCGCCCATCCTCTGATGCAATGGTGAGGGGCTCGAGGTAAACACCTATGGTTAGAGGAGCCTGCTCGTGCCACGTAGAGGGCCGAGCAGAGAGAATTAACACCAATACCTAGTGTAATAACTCTAAACAATACTGCATAACCAGAGAAAAATCAATGAAATGCCATGTGTAACACATATCTACCCAGTTGCTGATCGCGAGGAGGCGGATGATTTCTGAAGTACGTGAAAAGTTAATGAACCAGATCCTATAGTGCCAGGTCGACAACATCACTGTGAGTTCAACAATCCGGTTGCTAGGAAAAGACTCCACTAGCGGCCAGAATAAAGAAGGGTTGCTGTCGTAATAGTTCTATAGTAATGTGTAATATTTCATTTTTTTTACTATGGTAATCTTGGGTAATATGGGGAGACATGACATCATTGGTGGTTGGAAAACTTATTATGAGCTTGAAAACAACCGTAAGATGACTTATCTCTAGGTTTTGAGTAAAAAAGGTTCCTCTTTTTGACTCTTGTCACCCCTGTTATTTCATACGAAAGTGAAGTTTGGGGTTGCAGTGTATCAAGAGAATCATGGGGGAAGATCAAGATGATCCAAAAGAAATTTATAACATACACCCTCAAGATTAAAAATAATACTCTATATCCTATCCTCTTGGCTGAATCTAGCCTTCCCCCCATTGCAAGCATAACTAGGTTTTGTTATTTGATGTATAAGAAGAGGCTTTACAACATGGAAACCAAGAGGTTCCCCAAAATTGCTTCTATCTCTAGCCAAAACCCCCACCTTCGGTTCAAGCGGGGTTGGCACAAGCATGCCCAGGCATGAATCAACTACTGTGGGGTAAAGGAGGAGATCATCATGGAGAATAAAGATAATATTAAAGATACTATCACTTCCAAATTTAAGGACAAATTGTGGGATGCTAAGGAGATTGAGGGGAAAAGAAAGCAAAGGTACGAACAGAAGGTGATCAACCCCCCTCTCACTAACTAGAATGATATTTTTGTCCTGACTAGTGCTAAGAAGAAAATGAACATTGCGAAGATAAGAACTAACTCCCACATATTTCAAAGTGAAACCGGGCATTGGTTTATCCCCAAAGCACCTTGGGAAGAAAGAATCTATCAGTTGTGTGACACTAAGAGAATTAAAGATGAAAATAACTTTCTCTTGGATTTCCTGACCCTCACTCACATCTATTCTTATTTCCAAAACATCTGCCAAACTTCCAACCTTCTTGACTTGTTTAGCCAGGATAACTATAGTGATCTCATAACGCTCCTCTCCATTCTATTTCATTATAGAAATAATATTTTAGAAAGCCTCAACTAATTTCTTTTCTTAAGGTCTGATAGACTTCACTGGTTTGAGTGGACGTTAATCATCATCATTATCATTATCATCATCACCATCATGTAATTTATATTTATTAAATATTGAAAAAATATTTTTTTAACAAGGTTTTTCTTTTATATTTATTGAAATATTAAATTAGAATTTATGAATGGAAAGGTTTACATTTAATTGAAATATTAAATGATAAATTAGAATTTATTAATGGAATGGTTTTAAAACTAATATTTATATTTTTGTTTGAATTAAGAAAATTTTGTAGATGGTTTAAGCGTTAAAATTAATGAGTAGTGTAAAATTGGATGGCTTTTACATTGTTTATGATATTTATCTTCTTTTAAAAATAATATATGTTATTATGGGAAAAAGATAAATTTTGTGGAAGATTTTGTAGGTAGTTTAAAAGCAAATATTAAGAAGATAAATTTTGTGGGAAGATTTTGTAATTAGTTTAAAGGTAAATATTAAGTTTATAAATTTTGTGGGAAGTTTTTGTAGTTAGTTTAAAGGTAAATATTTTGATTAAATTAAATTTATTAGTAATGTAAGTTATAATAGTTTTGAAATTTCATGTTTATATTTATGTTTTTATGATTTTTGAATGAAAGTAATTTTTGTTTTTGAGTAATATATTTATGAGAACACATTTCATATGCATGTTTGTTGTGATTAAGGGAAGAAGACAATTTTTTGTTAGAAAATTTTACAAGCGTAAATATAAATATTGTTAACTAAATCAAATTTAATTGAATTTAGGTTTCCGTTATCTATATTATGAAAAGTAAGAAAACTTTCAGTAAAAATCACATCATCAGAGTTTTGTCAATGTGTTTCGAACCATCTAGTGTGGTTCATGTTAGGATAAGATGAAGAACAATCTACTATGATTCATGTTAGGACAAGATGAAGAACAAGATATTGACATCAAGTTAAATAGATGAAGAGAGTTTTTTTTAGAACAAGATCTTGAAGATATTTTTGTTAGCCATTATAATATAACGGTTAGATTTGACTAAATAAATAAT
>APFE030802352.1:64927-137004 GCA_000404065.3 Pinus taeda
TTTCAAGAATTTGATAATCAGATTCCACATCTTGAAGGGGGGATTCCTATACTAGATCAATATGTGGAATCTTCTTCTGAAGAACACTCTCCCCTGCATGAAACTCCAACAACGGATGATGCTTTATGTGATGTGATTGATAGAATTGGGAGACTCAACCTTGATTCAGTCCCAACTCAATCAGCGGAGCAGCCTGGACCATCTCGGAAAGGTCCCCCAAAGTGGCTGAAAAAGACACTTGAAAGTGTTCATCCTGATAAGGTTGGAAAGACAGGAACTAGAAATTCAAACCGACAAAATGGAGGTGATGTAGATGACTCTAATTCACCTATTGATATGGATGTTTCTTATGATTGTGAATTGAACTTGTCTACAGATTTTTAACCAATTTCCTTCAAAGAAGCTACTTCTCATGATGAATGGAAAGAAGTGATGCAAAAGGAGTATGATGCCCTCATAAAGAATGACACTTGGAAGCTGGTTGATCCTCTATTAGGAACCAAACCAATTGGCTGCAAGTGGGTCTACAAGAACAAGTATAAAGGTGATGGCTCACTTGACAAGCACAAAACTAGGATTGTGGCAAAAGGTTTTGCACAAAAGGAAGGGGACGATTATGAGGATATTTTTGCCCCCACGCAAAATGGGCTACCATTTGGACACTCTTTGCCCTAGCAGCTCAGAACGGTTGGAAAGTCCATCAAATGGATGTAAAAACTGCTTTCTTGAATGGAAATCTAAAAGAGAATATTTTTATGTCCCAACCCGAAGGATTTGCTATGAAATGACATGAACATAAAGCATGCAAACTTGTGAAGTCCTTGTATGGCCTCAAACAAGCACCACGAGCCTGGTATGAAAAACTAACTGAGCATCTTCTGAAACTCAATTTCAAACATTATGATCTTGATGATGCAACTTTATTTGTCAAGAAAGTTGGCAAAATAGTTGTATATCTTGTGGTATATGTAGATGGTCTTTTGATGACATGGAACAATGAAAGCTACATTGCATCCATAAAGAAGGAACTCGGGAAAAGTTTTGAAATGATCGATTTGGGCTATGTTCATTACTATCTTGGTATTGAAGTAACCCAACATCCTAAGTCCATATTTCTTTCTCAAAATAAATACATTGGAGATCTATTGAACAGGTTTGGCATGACATAATGCAATCCTCTTACTACTCCACTGGAACAAAACTTAAAGCTCACATCTATTGAAGGAAAGGAATTTGAGGATGCAACAAAGTACAGACAGCTTATAGGAAGTCTCATCTATCTCACTACTACCAGGCCAGACATTTCATTTGCTATTGGAATCCTCTCCAGGTTTATGCAAAATCCTTGTGAGGGACATTGGTATGCTGCAAAAAGAGTTCTAAGGTACTTGAAGGGAACTCAAGACTTTGGAATCAAGTATACATAGGTGGATGACTTCAGCTTGATTGGATACTCTGATTCAGACTTCAATGGAGACAAAGAAACTGGCGTATCTACTTTAGGATATGCTATGAGTCTTGGATCAGGAGCTGTCTCCTGAAGATCACGCAAACAATCAGTTCTAGCAGATTCCACAACAGAAGCAGAATACGTAGTAGCAGCTGAAGCAACAAAAGAAATTGTGTGGCTCAGAAAAATTCTTGAAGATTTGTAGGTAAACAAGTACAATCAACTCCACTCATGATTGACAATACCTCTGCAATAAAGTTGGCCAAGAACCCAAAGTTCCATGATCAAACGAAGCACATCAATACCAAATTTCATCTGATTCGACATCATGTTAAGGCCAAAACAATCCATCTCCATCATTGTTCCACTAATGAGCAAATTGCCGACATCTTCACCAAAGCACTTGGAAGAGAAAAGCTTGAATGATTCAGAATGATGCTTGGACTCACCAACATCCCTTCAAATTAAGGGGGGGAATGTTGACACCTAATGATCAGGATTGGGTGAATATAATGTAAATAAATAATAAGTAATATGAACAGTCATCGGGAGATGAAGTGAACAGTCTCTCCCTCATGTATATAATAAAGACCAACCTAAATGAATATGATATACGAATCAATTTTTCTTTGAGGAGTTACTGCCTGGCCTGACAAAGGTGTATGCCTTGGCATGTATTCCTTCCAGAGCACTTTCCTCTTGAAAGTGATGAAACAAGGTTCCATGATCATAGATCCTTTTCTTGTGTCAAGCTCATAAAAAAATGAAACAAGATCACAGGAGCATAATTATTTTCCTGTGTCAAACTCATTAGAAATGAAACAACTCCCCTGAGCATAGTTCTTTTATTGTGTCAAGCTCATTAAAAAATGAAACAACTCTCTTGAGAATAGTTCCTTTTTTCAAGCTCGTTAGAAAACGAAAAAGCTCTCTTGAGAATATTTCCTTTGGTCAAGCTCGTTAAGAAAATGAAACAAGGTTCCATGAGCATATTTATTTTCCTATGTCAAACGTGTTAAAAAATTAAACAAATCCTCCCATAATTGAGTCGAGTATTTGACCAGATCTCGTAAATGTTAAGTCTAGTATTTCAATTGATCTCGTAAATGAACCTTCATTTCATCTACCTATTAGTAACCAGTAGTCTACTCAGGTGAATGAAACGAAGCTTGGCAGACATGTGCCTTTGTCGCTATGTTAGGGGCATGATATTTATCTAAAGCAAAATTTTCTCTCTGTTTCAAGCTTGTGTAAAAATGAAACCTATCTCGAGCTTAGTCTTTGTTCCTTCTCGTGATCGTAAACACATGAGAATAAGTTATGTTGAGTTTGTTTTGTCTATTATTTTCAAGACTCGTTAAACTCCTAATCTTAAGCTTCTTTTGTTGTCCTTTCATGCTCGTAAAATGCATATGAAAATGCTAAGTTCTTTTTGTCTTTTACTTCTCGTTTGTTAAATTGAGAGTGGGAAAGCAGTCTCTTTTCCATTCTCAATCTCGTTAAACTATGAGAAGGACATGATTACACTTTTATCACTTTTTTGGGCTCGTTAAAATTGAACGAAAAATGAAGAAGTGACCTTTGCTGCTATCTATTTAGAACCCTGTAAATTGACAATAGATCTCCAAAATGTCACTGATGGGTACATTTTATGTTTCAGACATTTTATGATGTAGTCTCTTTATAGTTATATGCAGGTTGGCTTAAAGGAAGTAGCATATACATGCAGGTTGGCTTCATTGAAGTAGTGTATACAATCTGACATATGATTTTTAAGGTTGCGGTTGGTTCTAGTTGTTGATGCAATGTTTTGGATTCAGATCTATATTTTGGTTATAGTGATCTGACTATTCTAGTTGATTAGTTTAATTTTTATTATGTATCAGTTGATTTGTTTTTCAATGATTGTTTGATTCAGTTGTGTTAGAAGTTCAGTGACAGTTTGATTCAGTTGTGTCAGAGGTTCAGTGATTGGTTGATTCAGAAAGTGATGATTGGGTTTCAATTATATCAGAGATTGATGATTGGGTTTCAGTGATTTCTTAATGTAGTTATATTTGATAGATGTATTGCAGAAGTGATTGATTTTGACCTTCAATGTTACTGATGGGTCTAGTATGGAATTTTGATGAAACGTGGCCTACATATTATGTTGTTGTGTACTAGGTGTATCATGTCTGAAAATTTATGAAATGTGGTCCTTGGAGGATATTGAGGCTTGGAGCCTTTAGTGAGAAAGTTGAAGCTTCCTGCCAGTAGTGGCTGGTGATTAGATTAGGGGGTTGGAGCTCCTTCCAGTAGTAGCTGGAGAATGAGTGAAGGTTGTAGCCTTCTGTAGGTCGGTGCCTATGTACTAGTAAACATATCATCCAATACAAGAGCTAAGGGGTTTGTATCTCCCTTCCAATAGAAGCTGGAGAATGAGAGAAGGATGTAGCCTTCTACAGGTCGGTGCCTACGTACTGGTATGAGTCTGCAATATACAAGATTGTAAACAGCTTATTATTTATACTAAAAAATAAGACAGAGATAACAACAACAGGTGGTTTTTCTCCCACATTGGGTTTCCACCTTAAATCTTGGTGTTCATGTGTGTTGCTTATGTGTGATGGTTTATTTATTACAGCACATGGTTAATGTTTATCTAATGGTTAATAAAGTACTAATGCACTAGATAAAGATAAACATATGATGGATTAACTGAATTATAAGTTCATTGGATATACGCTAATTGGCTTAAGAACAATCATGTGCACATGCAAGTTTGATTCAGTAAAGTCGTGTATAGAAAACTAAATATGAAATGTAAAAAATTATTGATTTGTAAATATTGATTCACCCCCCCCTACTCTCAGTATTTTTTCCCAACAATCGGTATCAAAGCAGGTCCTTCGACAGAAGCTTTATCACATGAAGGAGATCCATCGAGAAAATTGGAAAGAATCAAAAGAAGAAATCACCTATGAAGAAGAAGACATCTCAAAGGAACAATGACAGTGGGAGAGACAATTGGCTATTAGATGGAAGCAGGTATTCATATTCAAAATCACCTCAGATTGAAGATGAACAAGCAAAAGAAGTATCAGGTACTAATTTTTGGTCTTCTGGTGATACTTTTCTCTATTCATGCAATGTTGAATATATTGAAAGTGATGTTGAAACAATTGAATTTGCTCTTATGGGTGAAAGTGAAAGAAATATAGAGGCAAAAGTTAAAAGAATCACAGATAAAATTAGAGATCAACAAGATCTATTTGACAAAAGGGAGTGTACCCTCAAAGAAGAAGTTACTAAGCTAAAAGCTCAGTTGGAGGAAGGAAACAAAGTAAGGAAGTAGTAGAAGGAAAAAGAAGATTCATGTCAAAGGCTGCAGGATGAAGTGACATCATTAAGAAATGAAGTAAATGAAAAGGATACAATAATCAAGAAACTTAGAGATAGATCCAGCTACTATGAAAGTCTTGAAGCTGAGATCGTCTCTCTAAAAGAAGATCTTGAAAATTCAAATAAGAAAAATGAAGAACTACCTCAAGAAGATGAAGAACAAGAAAATGAGATTCTGAAATTAAGACAACAAGTGGAAGAAGGAAGAAAAGTTGAATAAATCATGAAGAAGAAATATCTGGAAAAGAAAGAGAAATATCAAGACGAGGTAAATATCTTAAAAGGTAAATTAGAAGAAAAGGATAAACTATTACGATTTCAAGATAGCACTAAGATTTGGGATAATATTCTTAGTAGTCATAGGTCTCCTATCATCAAATCTGGTCTTGGTTTTCATCAAACTATTGAAGGTGAGTCTAACTCACAAGATGAGGCAAGGAACTCTAATGCAAAATCTAAAATTCTCAACAAGGAGATAACATGTCAACCCCATCAACAACCAAGGAAAGAAAGACTTCAAAGAAAACCATTTACTCCTAACTATGGAAGTGATAATTGGTTCTCTCCTCTGATGAATAATGTTGAATGTCATATCTGTCATAATTTTGGACATGTTGTAGCGAGGTGCAGAAGTAGAATGTTTCAAGCTAATAACTACCACACAGAAAGATCATCAGCTTCCAGGTACTTTAAAGGATATTGTTTTTCTTGCATTATGTTTGGTCACAAATCCATTGATTGTTATAGAAAGAATATGAAACATATAAGATGTTATTCCTGTAACAAGTTTGGGCATATAGCAAAAGAATGCAGAAGAAAATTTTGGCCAACACCAAAAGGAGCAAACATAATCACACTC
This sequence comes from Pinus taeda, assembly GCA_000404065.3. Classification (NCBI taxonomy): domain Eukaryota; kingdom Viridiplantae; phylum Streptophyta; class Pinopsida; order Pinales; family Pinaceae; genus Pinus; species Pinus taeda. The sequence continues at coordinate 70,621 of APFE030802352.1, forward strand.
CAAGGTATGGAAGAAGATGGAATTACAGTCATAAATATGTGGCATAGATCAATATACAAATAGAACAGACACAAGAAGAACTGAAAGTATGAAATTTTAGTGTTCTAATTCTCATAAGAAATTATTTTGAAGACAATTCACATATATACGCAAATCAGAAGTTGCACAGTCGCATATATGTTGGTTTGATGAAGTATTCATGGGACAGACTCAGGAAAAGGGGTCTAATATGGTTCAGCCAATTATCAATTGTATTTTCTGTGTTGATGATTGATGATTACAGTCTATGGATGTTATTTGGAAGTTCTTTTGATTCTCATAAATTGTTGATGACTTGATGTATAAATTGTTGATGATGATGCCTTGATGATTCTTATTGATATATGCAATAATCAAATCTTACAGTGAAAATTTGGCACAGGTTTAGGGGGAGAATATGCTTCTAATAAGGCATTATTGGCATTATGTTTGGAAGTCTTTAGTACATAATTGTTCTTATCAATGGTGAGGATGCTTATGTTATTGAAATGTTTAAATGATACATCATGATATGCTGCAGCCATAGGTTGCCTATAATAAAGTCTCAGATGATACTTATATTGCTTAAGCCACATAGTTTTTATTCATATCAGATTTATGGATGATAGTTGATGACTCTTTTGATGATGCATATAGTACATATGTTGCTTACATGGTGGTCTTCATAAGGTCAAGGAGAAGAACAAAGCTTGAGTACACAACTTCATTATTTGATAAGTGTCACTCATTTCTGCTATCATCATGCCTTCAAAGATACGTAAATTTCATATGGTGCAGTTATGGATGAGGATTCCTATAGTTCTTGGATCTCACATGGTACATTGGTTGAGGATTGTTGCACTTGAAGGTATCAAGAAAGTTTGAGAAATGATTGTGAGCTCATGGTTTTCTTTTCACATTGATGAGAAGATAGACACATATTTCTATCTCTATGATGGATACATATTATGTTGGGTACATGGATGATTACTTAAGTTGCATATTGGTAAATATTGTTGGTTGGCCAAGAGAATGGTGTTATTGCAGGTTTCATGAAGACATAGCTATTTGATGGCATGTAAATTTGAAGACATGGCTTAATTATTCACAAAATGATGATGACTTCGTACTTTATGATGATAGGTTTCATTCTCACATATGTTGATTATCATGGTTGATGCTTATCAGATGTGGGATGTTGAAAAAATCCTTAGTGAAGATACATGGTTGATATATTGAGGGTTGTTATGGAAAGATCATGGAGTTCTTGGTACAATGATGATGGTATGGTCATGGATGATGACTATGGTGTTTTCACATATGATATGATGTGAATGGTTTTGTGTTACTGCCTGGAGATATCACATATGCTTAGTTGATTCACAGAAGGCTATGTTCTACTAAGGAAACATAGCAACTTCATCTTGATGAGATCAAGAGGATGAGTTGATATCTATATGCGACATATTTTGTCACAGGTTGATGATATTAAAGGTACACTGTCTTATCTTGTGAATTGATGATGGACATATATAGGTTGTTGTTCTGGATGCTGCTGACAGATGCTTATGGTACAGATCATATATGGTGTATGATAGTTGTTGATGACTATCATGGTCTTGTTTAGATCATTGGTCTTTGTTATAAATGTCATGTATACCATTTTATGTAAAGGTCATGTAAATACATATGATGTAATAACTATCATATTTAGTTATGTATGGACTTTTGAGATCATGTCAAATATGTAATCCCACTTGGTTGACTAGTTGAGTCATTTGGTGTATCCCCGCTTGATGTATGTATGAGTCATTAGTGATAGGAAGGTCATTATAGAGTCATGTTATTATTTTGAAAAATTTATGTAGACTCAGCATGAGCTCAAGGGGAGCATGGACAATATAGTGCATATTAGCATGTAAAAAGGGGGAGTTTGATCAGAGAATTCAGCTGTGCTTAGGGGGAGCATGATCAGTGTTCATACTCAGCAGATCAGATTTGGAAGCCTTCATTTTACATTGGTCAACCCTTTGCCCTTGATTTCAAAGTGGGAGAGTAGCTTGGTGTTTTTGAAAAGCTTCATGCTTGTCTAGTAGCTTGATGTTTTTGAAAACTCCTTCAACGCTGCTTCTATACACCTTCAATTCATGCTTTCAAATGTTTTCTTAAAATGTTGATCTCAGGTATAATGATCCTCCATAGTTCTTCAAACTTCAGATCCTAGGCACCACAGTTCTGGGCTATGAGATACTGAGGTAAGGTCTGAGTTTCATGATTAGTGATGATCCAAATAGTTATAAGTTTGATTTTTACACATTGATTGTTGCCTTAGAGTTGAGATTCTCCAATAGGTGGTTGTCACATAGAGGAGCAGAGCTGAGCCTCTTCCATTGAACCTTTAGGTAGTCTGTAATCTATAGTTCAAGCTCATAATGGAGGCTAACTCCTACTTACCATAGGTTAGTGGTATAACTTAGCCTTTCCAACAAGGATCCGAGCTCTAAATGAGCTTCTACAACTGGCATAATAGAATTATGCCCAAAACAAAAGATTTGTCCACAGTTGTACAAAAAGTGCTACAACAGGTTGAAGAAATGACTCCATACGAGACTGAGATTACAAGTATGTTAGGGCCAAATTTCTCCACAATAAAAGGTTCAAATTATAGGTATAGGGGGCCAAGGTTTTAGGCCGAAATGTCAGGCATGTTGCAAGCCGAAATTTCAGGTAAGTTGCAAGCCGAGCGACAGGCCTAGTTTTAGAAATTGCAAGTCTAAAATTACAACGGTTGAAACTTCAGCCACAGATCCAATGTTTCTTCACAAATTCGATGTCCAACATAATGATCCAAATATGCTTCATAACTGAAACCTTTTTCACTGTGCTTCACCGAAATTTCTTGACAAAAATGGAGGTCTAACCTCTTATATATATACCTATTCGTCCTCACAACGAATAGTCACGTCCTCTTGGGCAGGCCGACATGAATTGTCTTAATAGAGGTTGGCTCAATAGGCAGAATTACTAACTTAACTTCAAATTTATTTTTTCCCAAAACGCTTGGAATTTCGAGACACGTAATAACTCGTTGGAAAGGAAAAATTATGCTCCTTAAGATGGTGTAGGTTTCATGGAATAATTCTGCCTCTAAGGTAGCAAAAAGTATTTTTTAATGTGATTGATCTTTATGAGTGCAGAAATATAGGACAGTAACATTCTTTCATAGATGGGATTCTTCTTCATGCTTGATTCCTTCATTAATTGTCTTCAAAATTCATGTCCTTGTTTTCTTCAATGTAGGGCCACCATCATTATTCCCTTGATGATGTCCTTGTCTTCATGTCATTATGTCTTTGCCCTCTTCATGTTCTTGATTGCCTTATTACTTAACTTCTTCAACATAGGGTCATCATCATAGTCCAGTCTTTCAATGTAAGATAAGTCATCATAGGTAAGATAAGTCACCATAGTCCAGGCATAGAGGGCAGTCTTCCAATTATTAGTCATCATCATGGTCCATATTAGAGGTAGAACATGTCATCATGTGGTGTCATCATCATGTATATTTTCTAGACCTTCATCAAGTGCAGTGATATGGTAATCCTTCATTATCATCATCAAGGTACAAGATTGTTACTTCATTTGTCTTGATATATTAACAAGAGCTATAGTCATCCTCTGGCATCTTCAAGAATATTTTCCATCCTAGTCACTGCCATATTGGCGATCAACTATTGACATCAATGTCAACTTAGATTAACAATCTCCCCTTTTGTCATTGATGGCAATATTCTTTCCCTTTCAACATTCTCTCCCCCTTTGAGATCAATGGAAAACTGTGTGCCCAAGTACTCCTCCTATCAAGCTTCTTATTTTCTTTACAAATGGTAGTTCTTCATAGGTATGATACTCCCCCTGTCATGGTGCTCTTCTTTCTGGAAATGTGGTCCATGATATATTTGCTTAAATTCCTTCATGTGATGAACCAACTCCCCCTTTCTGCACGACCTCCTCTAGCTCATGAAATATTACCTGCTTAGTGATCAAGTGGAAGAGATCTTCAATAGTATTTTATGGATGAATAAGGGATCATGTTATTCAATGGAAATGTTCCCGAGAGATGATCTATCAAAGAATGAATTTCCAAGTGGATCATCAAGGATTTCATAAGGCCCATTCATGGATAGCTTCTGCAAGAGTGCTTAATCACCATAAGCTCCCCCCTGATTGTATGCATGGTCTTCTTTTTGGCAGAGTCCCCCATCAAATACTTGGAATATCAAGGATAACTTCCTCGGGTCAACAACATGTGTTGTTGGATGGAGAGTTCAAGAGACTTCTAGATTATATTTTCTTCCTTCTCCATACTTGTGTAACATTTTCTTTGGTATGGTTCTAGCTTGTGTAGGGGCCCAAGTCAAGTTACAATCACGTGCCATATGACCAATGTTATGGAAATTGAAGTACTCCATCTTTTTCATGAATGAGAAATCATGACTTCTTGCAAAATTGTTTCTAGGAGATTGACAGGGGCCATTATACATGTCTTTGTGATATGCCCTACAATCTTTTGCCATGTGCCCAAAATTTGTACAAGAATAGCAATAACCAAGAAATATAATTTGGTACCTGGGAGAAGAAGGTTTCCTTGATGTGATTCTGAATTCTTTTTTCCTTGGTATCCTTTGATGATAACCATTTCTTCTTGCATCCTTGACACCATATGCATTTCTTCTTGGAGTAGGATCTCTTCTAATGTCAACTTGACTCTTGCCTTTGCTGGGAGCATCAACATTTCTTCCTAGCTTCCTCATGTCCATGTTGTCTAAAGCATTTTCCTTCTCTCTTGAGGATTCACCTGCATAGCCAATACTTGATTTATCTAGGGGAGACCTTTGATGACTTAGGATGTCATCTAGGGTTTGAGAGCTTTTCAAGTTCTTATTCAGCAAGTCAACTTCCTTTTTAAGAAAGACAATTTCTTCCTTCATTTTCTTGCATTCTTCATCCTTCTTTGATAGAATGATATCCTTTTCCTCCTTCATCTTGGTTGCTTCACATGATTGGGCCTTGAGAAGGTTGATGTTAGATATTAGTTTGAAGATATCTTCATCCTTTAGTTTTAGTTGGAAAATCATGGTGTTTCTATCCTTTTCTACTTCATCAACCTGTCCTTCTACGATTACCAATTCTTCCATTGTCTTCTCATCTCCTTGTGCTAACTTTCTTGCTTCTTCTAGTTGATATTTGAGAGATGAGACCTCTACCTTGTACTAACCAGTCTCTTCTTCAAGTTTGTTCAAGCTCTTGTTCCTTTGTCCAAGGTGACTTGACAAGGTATCTTCCCGTTTCTTTGCCTTATCCAATTGATTTGTCATGGATATGACTTCTTTATGATGATTTCTTTTGTTTTGATGGGATTACTCCTTAAGCTTGGTGAGATCTTCATCTCTTTCTTGTACTTGAAGCTTGAAAAGGTAAACTTCTTTCCTTATTTAGTCTTGGTCACAAACTAGTGCTTTCTTCTTAAGTGCCTCATTTTTCTTTCTCAAATTGATAATCTCTTCCATGTCAGCCATAAGTTTAGTGAGGAGATCTTCTTCAAAAACATTTTCATTCTCTTCCGTGTCTTCTTTAGACTTGATGTCGTCATTCTTATCTTTATCTTGCTTGATGGGCTCTGAATTTCCTTCTTGTTTTCCATCATTTTCTTGACTAGAGATCATTGTCAACACCCCTTTTGAGTGAAGATCATGAAGTTTATCCCATATGCCTTTTGCTAACAACATTTTTCAAAATTAGCCTTCATAGAATTAGGTAGCCCATTCAAGATTTCTTTCATGGTTCTTGTATTATGTTCCTTGGATTCTCCATCCATCATGCTATCAACAATCACCAATTTCCAGACTTCAATGCCTTGAGATTTTAATAAATTCCTTATTCTTGCCTCCCATATATCAAAGTTTCCATTGAACAATGGAGCCTTCACAAATTGATTGAATTCAATTTCAGTGGTTGGGGGAGACACATCTTTAGGAGGATTGGAGACTTTCTTCCCTGGCTTCGTTATCTGTGTTCTAATGATCAACCTTCGAGTTGTTAGGATTTGAGTGAAGGTATTGGCTCTGATACCAATTGTTGGAAATACCGATAGGGGGTGAATCAATATTTCTTTTCAATTGTTATGTTTACCAGTTAGATCACTTATATTTAGAACACAAAATGAACATTAGGAATAAATGATTTTATTAATATAATCTTGACAATGAATCAAGTAAAATTTATATATGGCTCCAACCCTAGATGAAGACACTGATCTTCAATCTCCCAGGCTCCAACTTGTTGCCAAACACCAACTTGGACTTTAGTGAGGCTCCGACCTCTAGGGCTTCGACCCTATCTTATCCAAGGCACCAACCTTGAGTTTAGGAGCACCAACTCCAAGGACACCAATCCTATAGCTTTGCTTTGTCAAGATATGTTTAGTTATACTTCCCAGCTCCCAATTTCTTCTTCAACAAGCCCTGTCAATATTTAGTTATCCCTTCACTCAGTCTCCACATCACATCCTCAATGACAGCCTTGATTGCTTAGAAGGTGTCACCATTGCTCTTCATATTACCCAAAACAAAGATCTCCAAAGTTACTTCATGAGGGATTCAACAAGCCATCATGTATCCAATAGTATCTCCAAGACCAGCTTCAAGTCTCCTTTAATATGTCTTCAATAGGCAGCCCAAGTTTTGTAACCTTCTCTAGGCATCTTCAAGGGGTTCTTCAAGAAATCTCCAAGGGAGTCTTCAACAATGATCAAATGTTTCTTTTAGAATAGTTCTTCAATGCTCCAAGATTTGATGGCGTTATTTCTTCTTCAAACTCTGCTCAGAGGTGTCTATAGATTTATCTCAAAAAACTCCTTCAACACTACTTCTACACACCTTCAAAACATGCTTTCAAATGTTTTCTTCAAACGTTGATCTTAGGTATAACGATCCTCCATAGTTCTTCAAACTTCAAATCCTAGGCACCACAATTCTGGGCTATGAGATACTAAGATAAGGTATGAGTTTTATAATTAATGATGATCCAAACAGTTATATGTCTGATTTTTACACATAGATTGCTGCCTTAGAGTTGATCTTCTCCAATAGGTGGTTGTCACACAAACGAGCAGATTTGAGCCTCTTCAATTGAATCTCCAAGTAGACTGTAATCTATAGTCTGAGCTCATAATGCAGGATAACTCCTAGTTACCATAGGTATGTTGTATAACTTAGCCTTTCCAACAAGGATTTGAGCTCTAAATGAGCTTCTACAGGTGGCTTAATAGAAGTATGCCCCAAATAAAAAATATGTCCATAGTTCTGTAAAAAGTGCTACAACAGGTCAAAGAAATGACTCCATAGGTCCGAATTTTGTTTTCCATAGGAGACTGGGATTACAGGTCTGTTATGGGCCAAATTTCTCCACATTAAAAGGTTAAAATTGCAGGTATAGGAGGCCAAGGTTGTAGGCCAAAATGTTACGTACGTTGTAGGCTGAAATTTCATGTAGGTTGTAGGCTAAGCTACAAGCCTAGTTACAAAAATTGTAGGTTTGGAATTACAACAGCTAAAACTTCACCCACAGATCCAAAGATTCTTCACAAATTCGTTGTCCAGAATAATGATCCAAATATGCTTCATAACTGAAACCTTTTTCACTATGCTTCACCGAAATTTCTTGACAAAAAAATATGTCTAACCTCTTATATACATATCTATTCATCCTCACAACGAACAATCACGTCCTCTTGGGCAGGCCAACATGAATAGTCTTGATAGAGGTCGGCTCAATAGGCAGAATTACTAACTTAACTTCAAAAATTCTTTTTTCCCAAACCGCTTGGAATTTATGGATGTTTAATAGCTCGTTGGAAAGGAAAAACTATGTTCTTTAATATGGTGTAGGTCTCATGGAAGAATTCTTCCTCTAAGGTAGAAAACAATATTTTTTAATGTGATTGATCTTTATGAATGCAGAAATATAGGACAACAACATTCTTTCATAGATGGGATTCTTCTTCATGGATGATTCCTTTGTTAATTGTCTTCAAAATTCATGTCCTTGTTTTCTTCAATGTAGGGCCACCATCAGTATACCCCTGATCATGTCCTTGTCTTCATGTCATTATGTCTTTTCCCTCTTAATGTTCTTGATTGCCTTATTACTTAACTTCTTCAACATAGGGTCATCATCATAGTCCAATCTTTCAATGTAAGATAAGTCATCATAGGTAATATAAGTATCATAGTCTAGGCATAAAGGGTAGTCTTCCAAGTATTAGTCATCATCATGGTCCATATTAGAGGTAGAACATGTTATCATGTGGTGTCATCATCATGTATATTTCCTAGACCTTCATCAAGTGCAGTGATATGGTAATCCTTCATGATGATCATCAAGGTACAAGATTGTTATTTCATTTGTCTTGATATCTTAACAAGAGCTATAGTCATCCTCTGGCATCTTCAAGAATATTTTCCATCCCGGTCACTGCAATATTGACGATCAACTATTGACATCAATGACAACCTAGATTAACAATAAAGAGGATGAGTTGATATCTATATGCGGCATATTTTGTCACAGGTTGATGATATTGAAGGTACACTATCTTATCTTGCGGATTGATGATGGAAATATATAAGTTGTTGTTATGGAAGCTGCTGACAGATGCTTATGGTACAAAGCATATATGGTGTATGATAGTTTCTGATGACTATCATGGTTTTGTTTAGATCTTTGGTCTTTGTTATAAATTTCATGTAAATCATTTGATGTAAAGGTAATGGAAAGACCTATTATGTAATAACTGTCATATTTAGTCATGTATGGACTTTTGAGATCATGTTAAATATGTAATCCCACTTGGTTGAGTGGTTGAGTCATTTGGTGTATCCCCACTTGGCTGGGTGATTGATGTATGTATGAGTCATTGGTGATAGGAAGGTCATTATAGAGTCATGTTTGTTTAAGTTTTGTTTATGCCACCAGTCAACAAACAGAGGTGTTAAAACGTAGATAATTAAGCCACAAAACAAGGGATCTCGACACTTCTTCAACACGTCAGGTCAATCAATTTCACTTCTCCATGAAATTTCCAAGATTATTAAATGAAATGAAGTGTTTGCATAGTGAGATTAATTGCACAGTGGGTTTGATTGCACAAATAATGCATGGTGACATAGCTTCAGGTTAATGAATGAGTTGTTAGCTGTAAGATGGAGAAAATCAAAATAAATCACGGCTGAAAGATCTCGATTCTCCACAAAACAGAGTGTTTATTATGGTTTGACTGCATGTTGAAGTAATGAAATGAGAAGTTTTGAGTAAAGTTTTGAAAACATGTAGTTGTAAAAACGCATAGTCGTCGAGCCTAAAACTACACCTGTACATGTGTTTTTATGATCAAACAGTGTGATAAAAAAAACTGAGTTTCAATTCGATTGTATGAAGGAATGGGTAAATAAAAACAAAGTATTGTGCTTATGTTTGAAGATTTGGGTTTATATTTGAGTGCGCAAAGCCGAATTTACATTGACTATCATATGTTGATTGTGTAAACAGTGAAGTGATGAATATTGGTTATTGAGTAGTGAAGTGTCATATGTTGATTGTATAAACAGTGAAGTGTTGAATATTGGTTATTGAGTAGTGAAGTGTTGCATGTCAATTTAAACATAGTGCCTCAATTTAAACTCAGTGCAAAAAAACTAGTCTGAGATTATATTAAGAAAAACAAAAATTATAACATGATTTTTGTTTTCTTTATATATTTCTATTTCAAAACATAGTTCCATTTTTTTTAGAGAGGTGTATAAAGAAGAATGTTTGATTACATGAATAGAACAAGGTATTGAAACAGAGATAGTATCACTACAAAGAAAGAGACAGAGGCCGAAATAGACTGATTTAATTGTTTTAAGAGAGCAGGTAAGCTTCTATGAACTGAATGAGAAAATATTTTTTATGAATCAATACTTGTTATTTGTCATTATTGAAGATGAAGTTAATGACAGTAGAAGCTTATATCCAATGGTTTATAGAGACTATGACAACCAGGATAAAGCCAAGATTCCAAATAGAAAACTAGAGGAAGGAAACAATAGAGAAGTTATATCAGACAAGGCTCATAGGCTTCTTGCAAAGATTTAGTGGCCACAGTGAAAGAATAACAAGAGAATTTGTAAACAATTACACTCAGGAGCAAACAAGAGTAGGAAACATAATAATTCTCATGACTCAGGAATTCATTTCATAAGCATTGGACCTTCCAATGATAGGAGAGAATTATCATAAGGGTTTGCATTTCAAGGAGAAAGCATGGACTTTCTTCCTTGCGAAATATAGAAAGGGAACATTTGACAGGGCCAAAGGTATACCCAGGGAGTGGTTCAATGAACCATGGGGAGAACTGGTTTTGATTATTCAAAAATTCCTCACATGTGATAGGGGATACAATGTTGCGCATCTGTATCATATTAGACTCCTTCATCACATTAAAGGAGAGGTTAAGATTAACCTACCATATTTCCTCTTTAGAAGCCTCCTAAAGATGATAGAATCAGTCAAAAATGAAAATAAGCCAAAATAAGTACAAGTTTATCATCGGGGGTTGATAAAAATTTTGGTAGAATATCAAGTAAAAACTCAAGGGATGATTTGGAGGGAGTTTTTGAACCAAAACCAGTATAAGGAATAGGTCATTAAGGAACAAAACAAAGTAGAGCAGGAAACCAGGGAGATGATGAGTTCACCTTTTTATCCCAGAACTAGAGCTAAAAAGCAAACTGACACAGTCATGAATGAAAATGAAACATCCATCATGTCCATTCCTAGGAGGTTTAGGAAGAAGAGTCTAGTTGAAATAGATAGCAGGGACAAAGAAATGCAAATTGGGGACACATGTTCAACAGAGAAACAAGCAGAGGATATTATTGAGAAGGAAGCATTAGAGAAAGATTCATATTTTGATGATGTGGCAGCAACATCATTTGTGAAAAACACACAGGAGCTTGAAAATGAATTACACTTGAGCAAAACTAGAGAGTTAACAGACCAACTTGAAATAAACAAGATTTTGGAAAAGCATTTAAAAGAGGAAAACAAAGCAAGTAAAACAAATAATGCCAAGTTGGTTAAAGAGAATGAAAAGTTAACTGAAGAAATAGGAAAATTAAAAAGGAAGAATGATCTAATTTTTAAGCAGGCATTCAAATGGCTCAAGGAAAATAACATGTGGAAAGGTAAATATGAAAAACAAAATGTTAAGGCCATTTTATATAGAAAAGAACATGATAGAGGGATGGACTATTTGTTAGAAGCAACACAATAAGAGGCATCAGGGTCCGGAACAACATGCACAGTAGGGGTAAGAAGATCCAAAAGGAAGCAGCAAGCATGAGGACATGCTTGATGATCAGCAAGAGGGAAATGTTGGCCCTCAATTTTGGTCTATTTTTGCTTGAGGAAACTTACTTAATCCTTATATTTTCCATCTATTTTCCATTACATCCATCCCATTTTGATGCATTTCATGCATATTCAGGTATTTAATTTTAATTTTGCAATTTCTAAAGTTTTTATGAAAAATTGATTTTAAGTGCAAATTTTGACAGAATCAGAAATTCCCGTAATAGCTATGTGGATGACATGTTTGCAGAACACTTGGGCTCGAGTTAGATGCATGGATGGATATCTTGGGAACTAGGACTGAACTAATTTCACTTGGTTCGGTCAAAACAAGCTTTATTAGGCCCGTTCAAGGCTAATCAAACATGACTAGTCACCTAGAAAATCCCTAGGAAATAGGGCAGTTTTGTGATTTCATGGGATTGCCCATATTTCTTGGGATGGATTGAATGAATTCGACTTAGATAGATGGATATGAATATATATGATTGTTAGAGAAACTTTAGATCAGTTTGTTTCGTAACTTTTATTTAAGCCAAGACTTTGAAGGCTTATGACATGTAATTTTTGTATAATTTTACGCTGAGACATTTGGATTTTGGAGATTAATTTGAAGAACCTGTTCTACTTTTATTTTGTTGTTCATTAATGTGGATGAGTGACTGAAGTTTCAACATTTTATATCAACCTCAAGTGTGCAAAGCAAGGGTGGAGGGCCCCCACTCCAAGGTAAGTACACTTCATTGTTAGATTAGCTTAATTTTCCATGAACTAGTTACTTTAGAATTTGTTTACTTGTTTTGTTTTAGATTTTCTTATGAATTGATGTGTGATGATTTATATTATTGAATTTTAGTTTATTTATCACTTTAGTAAGATGGGACAACAAAGTGTTCAAGTTGAATTCTCCTTCTATTAAATTGATAGATCAAAACTAGAATTCTCCTTTGTTACATGCAAGTAGTTTTTCTTATGTATTTTCAGTTTTCAAATGATAGCATAATTATGAATGAATTGTAACGAAAAATGCCCAAAGATCTCTTAAGTTAAGAGTCTCCTTCATTGTTGATTTATGCATCTTAAGCTATTGTTAATTCATGATTTTTAATTTCTATTCATTAAGTGATAATTGAGAGAGAATGACACAAATGGATCTCTTAAGTTAAGAGTCACTTTATCTTTATTTCATTGCAAAAGTGAGTTAGAAATTGTTAATATAGGCTTATATTTGTAATATGTACTTCTTTAGTTCTTGAAAATTCATTTTTTAAGCTTGGCTATACCTGATATCCATATACTGTGGACTTGCCTCCAAGTTTTACAAACATGGATTGATAATGAATACTTGTGTTAATTTGTGTTAATAAATTAGCTCAACACTTGTAATGCCCATTAAGAATATTGTCTTTCATAATGCTATTAACTTTTCTTCTGAGGCACATAGGGCTGGATTTTTTCAAACAAAACAGGATAATGAGAAATCCCAAACTAAAAGCTGGCAAAAATATGCGCATTTTGTCAGGAATATATTTTGTCATAAAAAATTCCACCATAATCTGAATTAACTTTAGGGATTGTAAGTTATTGTATGGAACTGTGTGACTCAGTATAATGTTGTTAGCAATATAATGTTGTTAACAATATAAATGTCGTTAGCAATATAATATTATTAACAGTTGTTAGCAATATTATACATTTAAATTGTTAGCAGTAAAATGTTGTCAGCGTGTTTTTTAGTGATTCATTGCTTTAGGGTTAGTGATTTTCTCTAAATAAAAGAGCATATTTTGATGATTGAAAAAAAAAAAGCATGAAAACCTGACATCAAAATAAAAATATTTTCAGATTATAATTCAAATTCAAATTCAACAAAGTTCATACTCTTGAATTCAATTTATCTAACTTTAATCAAATTATCCAAACAAAGTTCAATTATCTACAGATCATATTATCCCAACAAAGTTCAAATTCTTGAATTTTGTTCATCTACCTTTGTTCCTTGATCATCACAATGACCATTAACAGACATTCTCAAATCAAGTAAAATTGGATGTAATCGTGTAGAAGAGAATGGTCTTTTTTATCATTTGCATTCCTCAATCTGATGATCCTTAATTGTGTAGAAGTGTAGCTTCTACTATTAAAGTAATCAACATATTGCATCCTTACAAAATTTACATTGTGATGTGGTTACAAAAATTATGTCATGCCACCCCTATGTTTGATGGCTTCCATTTCTTGCATTGCCCAAAATTGTTGAGTTGATTGCTTGACAAGTATGGTGGACTACCCAAGATTAGTTGATTAGGATGTGCCTGAATGTTGCCATATGCTTGACTCTAATTTCCTCCTTGTAGCCATGGAGGGACTGAGTAGCCCAAGTGTCCACTTATGCCACTGAGTGCAAGTGTCATATAAACACATTTAGGATTTAAACCTGCACTGGTAGGGGTATACGAGGTGGGCATAACCCTGTTTGATAGCAGGGGACTTGGATGTTAATCAAGTCTTGGTATGATGGTGTGTGCTCTGCAATGTGGTCCATCGTGTTGGAAAACATCCTATTTGCCTCAAATTGGCTTGGACCATAGTCTTCCCTTCTTGTCACCCCTACTCCTTTTTCCAACAACTGTTGAACCTTTCTTGCCTCCCTCTCTTGCCTTGCCAATTGTTTATGATGTTCCTTATCTTCCCTTGCTTTTTGTCTTTCCAACCTTTCCTTTGCTCGAGATTCTACTACTGTAGTCCTTGCAGCTCTATTTTCCTTAGCCAACTCCTTCTCTCTCTTTTTAGATTCCTAAATTTCAAATTTTTTACGTTCAAACTCAAACAATAAATTCATATAATCTTCATATGTGAGCAACTGTGAACTCCTCCCCAAACGAAGACAATATGATGTTGAGTGCCTTGGTGAGGTCTTCACTCTCTTTATTGGTAACTTTAGGAATGCACCAAGTATTCTCTGCTTTGATGTCCCATGCTCCTCATGACCAAACACTTGGCTTTCAGCCTCAGGGACAATTGATTGGCTCCCATTGTTGTCTTCTTCAGGTACTTCACGTTGAATAAGATCCTCTTCCATTGACCCATTGTCCACAAAATAATAAATTCAGTGTTCAACTCTGATGGTTGTGAAGGCATGTCCATGCTTTCCATATTGGTGGTAGACACATTAGGCATGTTGATATTCATCATGGCCTCTGCCAACCATGATGGTGGGCTTACTTGGGTTGGCATGCTCAATTGCTCATTGTTTAATCCTATTATCATTTGAAATAAAGTTTGCATTTTCATTAAGTTGATCAACTACCTCATATGGAATATCACATGAAGAATTGGTCAGTGGTTCAATGGGTGTGAAAACCTCCATGATATTGACAGTTAGTTCATGACTGAACTGTGTCTCACTCACATGTTCATCATCATTACCATAGAAGTTCCCTTCAGAAAGGGGCACTATACCTTCAGCAGCAACAACATCTTCTTGACCATTAACATGGTCTTGTAAGTTCTCTGCTTCTTGACCTTCCACATAAAATGCTTGGCTACAACTAGTATCATGCATAAGAGCATCAACATTAAGTGGCCATATACCAGTCCTCCTAAATCCAACCTTGATATTAGAAGGTGTGAGAACCCTTTTAAATGCTTTACTTGCAAGCTTAGCTAGCTCAAACCTCTTTACTTCCACCCCTAGATTCTTTGCCATCCACGAAGCTCGTTCAACCCTGAAATAGTTCTTGAAATGCCCAAACACACTAACATCAAGGGGTTGCAATCTGTGAGTAGTATGAGCTGGTAATGTTAACAGGTCAATGCCCAAATTGTTGGTCTCCTCAAATGCCTTCACAACCATGTGGCTTCCATGGCCATCTAAAATCAGTAGGTGTTTTTTCTCAGGCGAGACACCACCTGGTACAGATGCAACAAAGTGTCAAAGCCAATTCAGGAATAGTTCCTTTGTCATCCATGCGTGGGGATGTGCATCCATGCATGCACCTGGTTCATAGTTATGCATATAGTTTTTTAGTTGTGTTTTACCTTTGAATAAATAAAATCTTGGGATTGAAGAACCAATTGCGTTAACACAACAAAGAATAATGATCCACTCCCCACTATTAGGAAAAATCTTAGGCACACTTCTACTCCCTCTCTTGGAAATGACCCACATACTACAATTCCTTCCTGCCTGTAATCATGTCTCATCGCAGTACCATATATGGTTTGGGGCATATGGGTATTGCTCATATGCAGCATAAAGAGTGTTAAAGAACTTGGACACACTTGCAAGGTGTAGATTTAAAGCCCCGTATCTGTCAAAGCCCTCAGTTGTACGTAACACAAGGTTTGGATGCCTTTTTTAAAACCCACTCCACCATGATTTACCAAGAAACCCATTTTTGAAGGGGTTTGGCCTCCCCTGACAAATTTGAGCTATTGTGGATTTAAGTTGTATAAGCTCTAACCCATGTCCCAATTGGACCATCTCCTAACACCACTCAACCACCTTGTCCTCCTCCTCTTCAGTCATAACTATAACAAACCCTCTACGCTTTGTATTAGTCAACCCAAAGATCCAATATGTATGTTAGAGGCAGCAATACTATGTTTTTTTGCAGAGGCACAGATTGAATGTCCCTTAAACTCGATGTCATCAATTGTAGCTAGCATGTATTACTTTGTTCAACCTATGATGGTACTGATTTTCTTTTTTGAACTTGCACCTTGCACTGTGGTTGAAGGTGGCTCTGTGATTGATGGTGGGATATCATGATTTGCCACCATAGTGTCCTTTTCAATGACATTAGTGGGCACATTGGGAGAATTCACATCACCCTCCCTATCCTCATTTTATGAACTAGATTGCAGTTGGCCCCCCCCCCCCACCCCCTCGCTCCTCCTGTTCCTTGTACGATCTGCAATAGAAACTCTTGCATGGCCTGCAACAACTTGCAGAGTTACCATGAAATTCTGATTTTAAAAAACTGTATTAGAAAACAAGGTAATTCACTAGCCTTTGCAATCAATGAGCAACAACAATCAGTGCTTTATCTATATATTGTAACATAATACATCTCAGATCTGAAAGTCATAATTGGAAGGGTTTTCGCACATAAAATTTCATACTACAATAGGCTTGGAATATTTAAATTCATAGAAAGAAACAATGAGGATTCACACATAAAATTTCACACATAAAATTCACACATAAAAATTCTTTCTAGATTTCTCTTGCATGGTTGTGGGATTTATTTGATTGATTTGTCTAGGCCGTGAGGATCTTCTAAGGTCTATTGCATGTTATTGATGCTTGGAGTGTATTTTTTCAATCACTTGTAAGTCGCACATAAAATTTCATACTACAATAGGCTTGGAATATTTAAATTCATAGAAAGAAACAAGAAATCTAGAAAGAAACAATGAGGATTCACACATAAAATTTCACACATAAAATTCACACATAAAATTTCTTTCTAGATTTCTCTTGCATGGTTGTGGGCTTTATTTGATTGATTTGTCTAGGCTGTGAGGATCTTCTAAGGTCTGTTGCATGTTATTGATGCTTGGAGTGTATTTTTTCAATCACTTGTAAGCTTACTTCTCCTCAACAGTGACCTATGGCAGATTGTCGAAAAATATCAGGTCTGAAGCATTTCTATTATAGTGGTCTGATATTGAATTGCAGGGGTCAAACTTGAGGTTACAGTGGCATTGACCCTTTCTTGCATTTGAACTTCTTTATTGATTCTTAGAAGATTTTAATGAGCTATTAGGAAGAACTATTCCTTTTTACTTTTGTAACAACTTTGACATAACACAGTTTCTTCAACCCAACTATTTTTCTGTGTCCTCAAATCATTGTTCTTGGCATTCATTTTATTCATAGTTGGTAAAAATATGAGTTATTAGGAAGAGCTCTTCCTTTTTCTTTTTGTAACAACTTTGACATAACACAATTTCTTCAACCCAACTAGCTTTCCGTGTCCTCAAATCATTGTTCTTGGCATTCATTTTATTCCTAGTTGGTAAAAATATGAGTTATGAGGAAGAGCTATTCCTTTTTCTTTTTATAACAGCTTTGACATAACACAGTTTCTTCAACCCAACTAGCTTTCTGTGTCTTCAAATCATTGTTGTTGGCATTCATTTTATTCCTAGTTGGTAAAAATATGAGTTATCAGGAAGAGCTATTCCTTTTTCTTTTTGTAACAACTTTGACATAAAACAGTTTCTTCAGCATAACTAGCTTTCTATGTCCTCAAATCATTGTTCTTGGCATTCATCTTATTCCTAGTTGGTAAAAATATGAGTTATCAGGAAGAGCTATTCCTTTTTCTTTTTGTAACAACTTTGACATAACACAGTTTCTTCAACCCAACTAGCTTTCTGAGTCTTCAAATCATTGTTATTGGCATTCATTTTATTCCTAGTTGGTGAAAATATGAGTTATCGGGAAGAGCTATTCCTTTTCTCTTTTTGTAACAACTTTGACATAACATAATTCTTCAACACAGCTAGCTTTCCGTGTTCTCAAATCATTGTTATTGGCATTCATTTTGTTCCTGGCATTCATTTTATTCCTAGTTGGTAAAAATATGAGTTATCAAGAAGATCTATATAGAGTAAGGGTTCTTAGTTGTAGTCTCTTTATGTAGTTATTCCCTTTCAAATCCTAAAAGTCTAAGGGTTTAGTTTTAGTTCTTTTTGTTCTTGCAAGTCAAAGCTTAAGTCAAAGGCTAAGTCCTACTCTATCCTAATTATTATAACTAAACTTTATAAAATATATCTTGACATCTAATTCCTTCTTTCACTTATCTTATAAAAATCATACTATCTAATTATAGTTCCTCTAAATACTAACATAAATACAAGAAGGTATCTCCTTTCTATTCAGGATAAGATATTTCCTTACAAATACATACCCTATAAACTAAGAAGCTCCTAGAGTTTATATAAAGAGGAAGTAACAAATTGGTGTCTGTTATATTTGACTTTTCTTTTTAGCTTTAAACCATGGCTGGTTTTCACAATCTCACAGGGATCACTGGTAACTCCCCTCTAATGATACAATGATAAAATTAGTGTTGGTCACAATTTTCAACATAAACACCTTTAACCTTATATATTTGTCTATACATATCTCTTCAAAATCTACACTTTCTTTCTCAACTCATAGCCCATACAAATCTACATTTAATTCACATGGTATATGATTTCCAAACATCATAAAGACAAGTTTATGCAGGACCTTGATAGACCTTAATGGAGATAATATAACATGTTCTCACAACTATTACAATTTGGGTTTTCCACACCTAATGGTGCACTATATGCCTTCAATGTCGCCCCCTTATATGCAAAAGATCAACATAGTCCATAAATCAATTGAATGGAACTGTGATCTATCAGTTTCTAGTCCAAATTATCCAACTTATCCAGTTTCAGCTCTTCTCTAATTGGAATAGCTAGTCTTTTAAAATCATAGGCCTTTAGTGTTGCCTCTCCTCTATAAGTTTGTTCTACCTCCTTAGGTGCATCCCTTCTTGCATTCCAGGCCCCCTTGCTGCCTTCTCCCTTCTCAAATTTGGTGCATTCAATATTTGTCGTAGCTCATATTTATTTCTCACATCTGCCATGAATTTATCAGACACCATTCTAAGTTGGGTAGGGGGCATGTTAAAGGGATGGTCATCATTTAAGTACACTTCCTCCTCCTACACTTCTTCTTCCTCCCCCATCATGAGTAGACCAATGTAATCAAGAGAAATAAAGTCATCTGCTACCTCTACATTATCATCATGATTAAATAGCATTTTAATGTCTATGGGCCGGTCTGTAGGATCTTAAACACCTTGCTCATAATATTCCTCGTAACAAAATAAATGATTATCTGTTGCATCTCAATTGTCTAATTCCTTGTAGTTCTACTCTTGCAAGCTTGTAGTTATCTCATATTAATTTGATATTCTAATAATTAAAAGATAATTTCTAAATTAGTGGGTCTGTCATTCATTTAGAAATGCTTCTCTAACCAGACAGTGAATCTACCTCACATCAAAATTTTCTCTTTGAGTTCATAAAGTTCCTAGGCCATTCCCTTCGGGAGGTCACAAATCTCCTCCAAGTTGCTTCATTTCCTTCAAAGAATAAACATGATTTTGCACTCTAGGATGCATCATCTTCAAGATTATAAATCTATATGTTTCCTTCTTTAGTAAATCTCCCTAATTTCAGAACCATCATGATGTCAGAAACCAGGTCCCTCATTTCCTTGTAAGAATAAACACATTCTTGCACTCCCTATAAGCACTATCTTTAGGATCTTATGTTTCCTTCTTTTCTGTACTATTTATTACCCATCTCAAGGATCATATGTTTCCTTTTTTTCTATACTATTTATTACCCATCTCAAGGATCATATGTTTCCTTCTTTGCTTCATCATCCTTTCACTACATGATTGTGAAATGATATTCTTTGCTATTACAGTAGTTCGATATTGAATTGTAGGGCTCAGATTTGAGGTTACAATGGCATTGAATTTGGTTTCTAAATCAGTGGGTATGTTATTCATATATAAATGCTTCCTCTAATCACATCTTGTGATTTTTTTAACAAGTGATATTGGCTATAATGGCTTTAATTTACCCTTGTTTATCAACAAAAATAACATTATTCAACAAAAACAAACCTGTATGTCTCCAACAGCTGATGAATGGAATGAATGTAACAATGTGCACACACTCTATTTGTATTTCTCCAACCACTGATGAATTTTTGTATGTCTCCAACAACTGATGAATAAAATGAATGTAACAGTGTGCACACACTCTGTTTGTATGTCTCCAACAAATGATGAATAGAATGAATGTAATAGTGTCTGAACACTCTGATTGTATGTCTCCAACAACTGATGAGTAGAATGAATGTTTGAAATGAAAACCAGTAAGTGTTGATGTTTTATAGTTTTTTGATATATAATTTAACTGGTAGGGAAGATTAACATGGATTGCCATCTCCCAAATTCAAATGTGTGGTCTGGATTGATTTGTACATGATCAAATGGCTGATAACCTTTCATGGTTGATCCTTGTGCTTTCCTGTGTTTAATTCATGAATTCAAAATGTTGTTGTGTTTAATACTTGAATCGAAACGGTTGGTGTCATTTATTGCATCCTCTGAGCTAATTCCTGAATTGAATGTTGTCATTTATTGTCTTCAATAAGTTGAATGGTTAAACACACATGTACATATGGCTGACACACATTTCACCTATTCTTGTGCAGACACTACTGAGCAATGGGGTGTGTTGCTCTAGTGGAAATCAATGGCTGACTATTTGATGGGATAGGTGTACTCCTCAATTGAATTCAATGGAATGTTTTGTAGTGCATTTTGACTTATTTGGTAATTGAGAGCTGGAGGTACTTGAGACATTATGTCTTGTCAACTTGTGATGTTAAGGTTTGGTGTTTAACACTTTGTTCGCCCAATCAATATATGAGCCCATTTTGAACATAATTATAACTTATATAACTTAATATAAACTATGTATGTGCATCGGTTTATGATAATTTTTTAATGGATGTGTAAGACCAATATTACAACTAGTTGTAGTATTGGTCCCTGCATAACAATAAAAAACTCTCCCCTACTAAAACTGATATTCACCATATTCACCAGCTATTCACCTCCAAGTGGAAGTTTCCATCCATGAAGGTTGGACACAACCGCATCACATTTGAATCCCTAAGCTCCAATAATAAGTTGGGGAAAAAGCACCCGTATGTCGCTTTTCTCCTCTTTGCACTCGTTTAGAGCAATTTCACCATAAACTATAAAAGGCATAACGATATATACATGAGAGACAACATTCCCTTTAGGTGCTTCCGACTTTTTTCTGAAACCTATTTCTATTTTCTCAAGAACACTCACAGGTGCTTCCCACCTTTTTCTGAAACCTATTTCTATCTTCTCAGCACCAGATGGATACTTGAGAGACAGCATTCCCTTTAATCCATGGCAAGTACACTCATAGGTGCTTCCCACCTTTTTCTGAAACCTATTTCTATATTCTCAGCACCAGATGGTTTCCTTCATATTTGGCGATCGACGCTCCATGTTCCTCCTCGGCCTCTGAACGCCAATGGAAGCTCGCTCGTCAATACCCTCTTCACCAAACTCGTGGATAGTGACGACAGAGGTATCAAATCGGTGTTGGATCAGCAAGGAAATCTCACGCTCAGGAGTGACACTTTGTTCTGGGAACCGCTGCTCAAGGCTCTCAAATCATCAGCTTCCACCTCCTCCAACAGAGTTCAACAGGTACGTATTTGCCCCATTTCCACTCTGTCTTTCCTTTGAAATGTCTGCTGATATTTTCACTACAGAACATACATACAAATCCATGTGTGCATGTTTATGTAAGCACACAGACACAGTCACAATTTTTTGGATAAATGTTGGAACTGGTTTAACTGATGGTTAGGACCTTGACAGGTTTTAGAGTGGAAAATGGAGAAGCTTTTGAAAGAATCAAACCGAGATCCAAGAGAGTGGGCCAGACAGATTTGTTTAGCAGGAAGGGTAAACAATATCCAATTAGCTGTTAAGGCTTTCAGTTTAATGGAGCTGCAACAGATCAAACCCAATGCCACAGTACTTAACTCCCTCATTTATGCATATGGATTTTCCAATCAGATTGCTAGGGCTCTTAGTCTGTTTGAGGTCATGGAGAGAACAGAGGACTGCCGACCCACCTTGGTGACATACAATACAATTATATCCATTTACTCTCACTTGGGTGATCCCCACAATTTGCAGACATGGCACGAAGCTTGTATACGAGCTGGATTTTCGCCGAATGCGGATACTTTCAAGTACCTGATTGTGGGTTTCATGAGAGCTGATAGGTATGATCTGATGGATTTATCTTTCAAAGAAATGATATACTGTGGTGTGACACCGAGCATGGCCACGTTGGAGGCTATAATGGAGGGGTTTTGCAAGAAGGGTCTTATAGACAGAATGAAAGAAACTTTTAAATTCATGATGGAAGAAGGCTGGACCGTAAATGAAAATATTGTACGCAATATGTTTCAGGTGTATGCTAAGCTCCAGAGAGTGGCAGACATGGAAGAAGTTTTGGGTATGGTGAAAACATTGGAGAATTCACAGCTTATATCAGAAATACACAATAAAATAATAAAAGCTTATGCTTTGTCTGGCGAATTGGATGATGTAGAATTTTCTGTGGGAAGAATGTTACAAAATGGGGTGATTTTCTCATGCCCCAAAGTCGTGGAAGCTATTATAAGCTGCTATTTTCGTCATAAGGCCTACAACAGGCTTGAATTATTTCTGAATCGAATAAAGGAAGTGTACATGCTTGCTTACACTACCTATGATCTTTTGCTGACAGAGTATGCAAAAGCTGGACAGTATGAGAAGTTGCAAGCAGTTGTAGAGCGTATGAAGGAAGTGGGTTTCACTCCTTCATTTGCAATCATACGGAATTTACAGTATTTGGAGCAAACAGAAAAAGGGGAACAGGATTTCAGAGGATTTAATAGGAAATCAATTGAGAGCTCTTCTTAGTAGTATGCTATTTCTTTCGTTTTTGTTTCTCTGTATTGGGAAATTGAGATTTTTCCTTCTAGCACTGCCAGCATGTCCTGTTATGAGCCACTTTGATAATGCATCTTGCAAGATTCTTGTTTCATGGGATGGGAACCTACAAAACTTTACAATCTGCAAACAAATAGAGAGGTATGTGTATATATTATAAGGTCTAATATGATATGTCAGTTGGGTCCCACCTGGGTTCTATTCCCGCTAGTGACATATTGATATGCCCTTTAGTCCTAAGGAATCCAGTATGCCCCGGGTACCGTCCTTGGAACAAGAGGAAGTTCCGAGAGGTTTCCTCTGATATATAGTCCAATTTTTTAATTTTTTTTTTATAGTCTGATAGGATCCATGAAAAAGTTTTACTGAGATCAGGTTAATCCTGTATAGTGTAACCCTTTGAGGGCCATATAAGTCCAGTTTGATCTAAAATTGGATGATGCCAACGAGTCTAATTTCCCCCAAAATTTCAGGATGTTTTATCCATAGGTCTATATAGTAACCTGTTATTTTGCATATTTTATATAAACTTCCATTATTCACAAAACACAGGCACTAGCCTTATATGCAAAATTAAACAGATCAAATGGATAGAGCATTCTGGCACAGGGTCCTACATGTATACACATATCGAAAGAACAACACAATGAAGGAACCGGGGAATTGTGTTATTCATTCATTGCCCTTTTGTATTTTGCATACAGTGGTCTTCCCATCAGAATATACCTTCTTTAGCTTTCAACAATTTTTGTAATGCCTTTCTATGATATGTACTTCTGGTCAACACATGCAATCCCTATGTGGAATATTATGTGGAAGCAGATACTTCTCAATTCATGGAAACTACCCATTGGCTAAGAAGCTGTGACTGTGCGGTATCTATTCCACCAAATTCACCCTGGAATTGCACATTGCCCCAACCGCATGAAACTGCCTGGTTACGCCAATGAGATGATCCATAAGAGATGGACATGTTTCTGGGTTGATTTGAATATAGGAGGGTGTTACACCTCATGTTGTATGGTGTTCCACATTGTTATTTTCATCACATCGATGGACATTTGTTCTTAGAGGTACTATATGTGATTTGATGGGGTACTACATGTCATTTGATGGCGATCTAACCTTTTCCTAAGGTTGGATGATGATTTTGATGTAATAATCCCTGGGTGGTGGTATACCTTAAGTTGGTGTTAATTTTTGGTATGTGCTTATGCTTAAGAGCAGTTTACTTCAATTTCTTAGTTAGCCCAATATCAATGTTCAGTTTAGCAATCACATTAGCATGATAGTAAAATACAGATAGAACATAAACATAAACAGTAGAAGACAAGCCAAGAAGAGAGCACAAGATGTGGCACCAACCAGGCACAAACCCCAATGTGGGGAAACCCTTGATCAATTCTTTTTATATTCTTCAATAGTTCAGCAGATAGAGAGATAGTAAAAATATGCAAAACTGATATTTATGACAGCAGTAGAAAGTCCATCATTATGCTAATGATGACTGTTCAAAGATGCAGCCCTGAATTCCCATGACAGTCTGCAACCAATCACTAAGAATGTTGAAGCATACCCTTTTAGGAGATCATCAATCTAGAAGCCTTCAACATAATACAGCTGCAACATTCCTCTGATTACTTGCTGCTCCTACAATTTCGGTTAGGGTACAATAGGCAGCCCTTAACCTTCCACGCTGACAGAAAACTAGGTGTCCCAAGGACTACTACAAGTTGCCCATCAAACTGTCTTAACACATACAAGATACACTCCAAAATGTGTGCACTGACTCACTGTTCTAGGGTAATTAGGCTGCTGCAATTCTGGACTGGTTAGGGCACCCAACCACACTCTAACAACCCTCAGACTAACCCAGAATTGCTTCCTCTTGCTGCGGTTGTCCTTTAATAGGATGCTGCCTTCCACGCTGCTCCTTTAGGGCAGTTTCAAGCCCAATGCATGGGCTTGTCACCCCAAAACAGTTGCTGCACTCTCCAACAAACGCTCCTTGCCCCGACTTACAAGAACAGGGCCTCGGCCCTCCAACCAGTCACTCTGTCCTCTAAACAGACCCCTGAAATAGCCCTCAAATTTCCTCGCTCTCCAGTCTTCTCCTTGCTGTGGCTAGGGCTTCCTTTTGCTGCAGTTAAGGGCTTCTTCTTCCTTTCCTCTTGTCGTGGATATGGCCTCTCCTTGCTGCGGAATTAGGGCCTCCTTTTTGACAGCGAATTAGGGCCTCTTGACTGTGGATAGATGACCTTAGATTAGGTCTCTCTAGGCTGTGGCTAGACGTCTCCATTAACTGCGCTAAGGCCTTCTTCATGACTGCGGCTAGGGCATACTCTTGGATAACCTTTTCCACTTCGTCCTCCTTGTGAGAGGACAAACCCAAACGAGTGGAGAGGAGAGATCAAGAGTGATGAGTGTATCAAATGACTTGAGGTCTCCTTTATTTATAATGCAACATTGAAGTTGAGCTAGGGGTTACTTGGTTGCTGGCCGACCTTGACAAATTGTGAATAATACAAATAAATTCATATCTCCATAAATACATGGCGGAATTGGATGATCTTTGGATCAATCTTACACCTCTCGGAGAGAGGAATCGAAGAAAAATATCAGCTGCCATAAATAAAATGACCCACATGATGTTTGGCCATAGTTGCCAATTTTAACACTCCCTCTCAACTAGGGAGAACTCCATCTTGCTAATCCATCTTCCAGTCTGTACTATCTCTGCCATCAATGCAATGCCCTGCACTGCTCTGATGAACTATGAAGAAGAAGAAGTGATCGAGAATGTATCATACAATTCTTCATTGAGCCAAAGTCAGTCCCATATAAAGAGAGTGCCTCATTCCACTCTTATTGATCTGAAATCAGTTCCAAATAAAGAGTGTGTTTCATACCACTCTTACTGATCCAAAGTTAGTTCCATTTGATCCCAGATCAATATAGCTCATCCTAGCATAGGGAGTACGGTAGTACACAATGCGTCCATCGGTAGTACTATGGTCCATATCCTCATTTCCCTGCTCATTGGCTAGATGAGAGGTACTTCCATGAGTCCCAGACCGCATGGGTAGGATGTTTTAACAAGAGAAGGATGAACCACTCATCCTGCCTACATGTTGCCATGGGGTATCCCAAGGGAAGGATAAACCACTCACCTTGTACACAACAAATCACCAGGGGAAGGTTGGACCACTCACCCTATGATTGCGTCTCAGCAGGAGAAGGATGAACCACTCATCTTGCCTACATAGCAAACCACTAGGGGAAGGCTGAACCACTCACCCTATGGTTGCTCATCGCTCCAAGAAGTACTCCATGCTCCCCAGAGCTCCCAAAGCTCAATATCCATATCATACAAGACCCCAGAGCTTCCACAACCAGACAGCTTCACATGAGGTTATACTCGCAGCTATGTATGCAGCCTTAGTGGTGCTCAAAGCAATCGACTTCTGTTTCCTGCTCTTCCAGGATATCGAAGCAGAATCCAAAGAGAAACAACACCTAGAAGTGCTCTTGCGATCCATCACACTGCCTGCCTCATCAGAATCAGAATAATCATGCAACCTCACATCTCTGGCAGTGTATCTCAGTCCATGAGTGATTGTGCCCTTAAGATATCTTAGAAGATTCTTGGCACCAATCCAATGTGTGTGATGAGGCTCAACGTGTTAACTGCAAAACATATATCCGGATAGGAGTTCACCAAGAACATCAATGCTCCAATGAGTTGACGATACTCAGAAGCATTGCTCAATTCATGTCCGATAGCACTACCACATAACTTCTTAAAGTTAAGCTTCATTGGGGTAGTCACAGGCTTGCAGTTCACCATTAAAGAAAAGGTTTGGATCGGCTTCACTCCTAGTGAATCCCAGCTTCATCAGATAGGTATCGATCCTTTCATACCAAGCGCGGGGTGCTTGCTTCAAACTATAGAGAGCTTTCTTCATCATGCTTATATGAGATTCCTGATCATGAACTTCATGCCCCTCGGGTTGTTCCACATCTATGGTCTTGCTATTACTTGAAAGATTTCCCTCGGTACATCTTGGACATATACCTTCATGCTCTTCTTTGAAATCGGGCATCCCTGTCACCATCCATCTCACATCGGGTAGGGCCTTACAATGAAGATGGGCAAACCTCCAGTCCTTAGTTCAAATTGAAGAGATGTATCACAAGACATGGTCCCCAATGGACTTCCTGCAACTTGATACAAAGTGCCAACCTTGAACCCAAGAGTAAAAGCATCTTTAAAATTCCTTTCCAAACACGTATCTTTCCATCGATGAATGCAACCTTGTAACCTTTGTCTTCCATTGCCGAAATGGACACCAGGTTCTTCTTGAGATTAGGTACATAAAGAACTTCTTGTAAATGAATCGAGTTACCCTTATCTAATTGAAGAGTAACATTCCCTACACCCTTTACGGGATAGGTGGCATCTTCTCCAAGAAGAATCTCCAAGTTTGTCTCCTACTCTATCAAATTAGAGAGGGCTTCCTTGAATCCGGTGAAGTGCCTTGAAGCACCACTATCAATAAGCCGATTTCCCGAATTGTCTGGAGGAGAGGTAGTGGAGAGGGCCGATATAAGATAATACTCCTTTTGCTTATCAGAAACAACATTTGATTCTTCATACCTGGAGTTCCTTGCTTTCTTGGAGGGTCGACCATTTCCTTGATGTCCCACATTCCTTTTTCCTTTGCCATTGTACCTGTAGGCTGTCATTCCTTCGATCGTTGTTGTTGAAGTTGCCCCTGGAATGATTGTGATCATCATCATGTGATGTGTCCCTTCTATTTGGACACTCCCTCGCACATTGGCCAAACTTATTGCAAGCAAAACATCTGCCTTTCCTTCCACCCTTAGATCCAGGCTTTCCATTGAAATTACTGTTTTAAGACCCGACTGAATCGACTCCGAAACGGCTGAGTCAATCCGAGTTGAAGGCTGACCGAGTTGACATGGTGGGTGACTCGGTTCGGCTGGCTGGGTTGTTACCGAGCCGGTCGAGTTGGATACCGACTCGGCGGACTCAGTAACGACCCGACTGGCTCGACTGGCTCGGTAACAACTCGACCGGTTCGGCTGACTCAATAAGAGCGACTATAAAGCGGATTTTCTTTGTCCATCTTGGGTTTTTGGGGACTCCAAAGCCCATTCTAATATGCCTTTGGGTTCTTTGGGATCCATTTCCCTCTTCCAAATCCTATAAAACCTACCCAACCCCTCTCATTTCCTCACAACCATCTCCTTGCATTTGAGTGAGAACTAGTGAGGAGTTTGTGAAGAGTTGTGGAGTTTGTTTTTGGAGTAGTAGTGAAGAGTTTTGGGCAAGCATTGTCGCAGGAGTGAGGAGTTTCTTGGGCAACCATTCGAGCAACAGCCATTGGAGCAGCATTGAGGAGTTGGTTTGTTGGAGCAACATTGAGGAGGTAGTTTGTGCTTAGAGGTATTTTTTTCACTTCTAAAACTTTGTTTTAGCTTATTTATTTTTTTGTGCAAATCTGGAAATTAAAAGAGCGTTTTTTGTGAAAGAAATGAACATTGAAGCAATGCTATTTTTTTTGTTTTCATTTTTAGATTTTTTTTCCTTTCATTTCCAAGTCAAAAAATGGCACATAGAGTGAAAGATGCTACTTGGGCATATGTTGAAATGGTTGATAGTCAAATGCATTGAAAATTTTGCCATAGAAAAATTAAGGATGGTCTTGGGGGCATTAATAGGCTGAAATAACGCTTAGCAAGGATTAGAGGCCAAATTACTCCATTTGAATCACCAGAAATTAGGGAGATTAGGAAGGAGTTGTTAAATAGCTTTGAGAAGTTTAAAGAAGAAAATGCTAGGCAAAAAGAAATAGAGGTTGAAATTGGGAGGAAGAGGAGTGTACAAAAAATGATGGCTACCAACCCCCATTTTGATTTTGAGGGTTCTTCTTCTATCCCTTGTACTGATGCATCCAACCCCTTCCGATATGTTCTTCCCTCTTTGGAGTCTATTCAAGAAAAGGGTAAGGGTAAAATGAAAAAGAAGGGTGATATGAATATCAAAAGTTATTTCATTGTCACACCCTCCTCTCCATCAGATTCACATGGTGCCGAAGCGAATAGAACTTTGTAGCTCACTTTAGATGACCATTGGAAGAAAGAATTGAGGAAGATTGCTTGTGATTACATTGTAGATGATGGTATGATGCTGATATCCCCTTCAATGCTTCCTGTTCACCATATTATGAGCCTATGTTTGATGCTATATTTGCTGCTGGAAAAGGCTTCAAAGGCTCCACTATGCATGAGATAAGGGGGTATTGTTTGCAGAAAGAAATTTCCTCCATTAATGAGTATTTGAAATATTTCAAAGACTCATGGGCAAGAACAGGATGTACCATCATGTTAGATGGATGGACTAATCAAAGGAACGTACCATCATAAACTTTCTTATCTTTTGCTCACAGGGAACCATGTTTCTAAAATCAGTTGATGCATTTGATAGGGTGAAAGATGGACAATTGTTGTTTCAGCTATTGGATGAGGTTGTTGAGGAGGTGGGGGTGGCTAATGTTGTTCAAGTAATCACAGATAATGCCTCTAACTATGTTCTTGTTGGTACACTGTTAGAGGAAAAACACAAAACCATATTTTGGACCCCATGTCTTGCACATTGCATAGACCTCATGCTTGAGAATATTGGCAAATTAGATTGGGTCAAAAACACTGTAGATCATGCCAAAAGCATAACAAAATGTATCTACAATCATTCATGGATTTTGAGCCTTATGAGGAGACACACAAGGGGCAGGGATATTATTAGGCCCACCATCACTAGATTTGCCACCCATTTTTTGACATTGCAATCTATGCTTTCACAACATAGAAACTTGCAAAAGATATCTTCCAGTGATGAATGGAATCAAAGCCAGTGGTCTCTCAAACAAGAAGGCAAATAATTGAAAAAGAAAGTTAATGAAAATATATTTTGGGGAAAGGCAACAGAGATTGTGAAGGTTGATGAGCCACTGGTTAAAGTGTTGCGGTTGGTGGATGGGGAAAGATTGGCTATGGGCTTCATTTATGAGGCTATGGATCAAGCAAAGGAGCAAATAAAGAGGACATACAAGGATAAAGTGGCTAAGTATAGGCCCATTTGGGCAATCATTGATGAAAGATGGAACAATCAACTCCATCGCCCTATACATGCAGCTGGGTATTTTTTGAACCCACAGTATCATTATAAAGCTCTGGCGGCAGGAGCTTTGAGTGGGGAGGTTAGAGATGGATTGATTGACTATATTGATCGCATGATCCCATTGGAGTGTGATCAGCTGGAGATACATCGACAGGTCACAACCTTCAGCAAAGCCATAGGTACCTTTGGGAAGAACCTAGTAAAGATTGCAAGGGGAGCAGATGAGCCAGGTAAACACAAATTTCAATTTTCAAATTCTTAATACTTATTTTGTTAAATCGTTTATAATTTGAAAGTTGGATATAATTTGTAATTTTGTTGAGCTAACTCATTACACAACTTTTTTTTTTTGCAGCACAATGGTGGGAGGCTTTTGGTAGCCATTGTTCTCAATTGCAAAAGTTTGCAATTTGTATTTTTAGTCAAACTTGCAGTGCTACTGGGTGTGAGCTCAATTGGTCTGTCTTTGAGAGGATTCACATGAAGAAGAGAAACTGTTTGGATAAAAAATGGTTAAATGATCTATTTGATGTCCAATACAACCTCCGGCTCAAACGTAACCAATTGCTAAACAAAAAACTTGATTCAAATCCCATTGTGTTGGAAGAAATTGATCCAACATCAGATTGGGTAGTGGAGAGTCATCTAGCAGAGTTTGATTTTGATGAGGAACTTGATTTGGATTTACAGACTGTGGCATCACTCGAACATAATGTTCAGTTGAATGCAAATCCACTTGTACCAGCCTCAGGGCCAACCCTAAGTCCTCTAACTGCAAGCACTTCCTCTGGTCAGCCACGACGGAAGCGCATATCTCGTCTATCTCAGTAGCCACTAGCTGCACAGCCTGCTAGTGCTACCACTTCTACAATTACAATTGGAGATGATGATGAGGAGCCATGGGCTTCCTTGTTTGACTCTGATTCAGAGGTTGACCCAGATGATGTTGGCTCCTCTAGCAGTAGCCAATAATACTGGTCAATGGTGACTAGTGATGTTTCACAGTTTACTTTTGTTGTAGAGGCCATTTCTAGCCTCCTTGGTTATGTGTTTTTGTTTTGATCTTAATATCATCATCATGTATGTATTGGATAGTGCACTGGGTGCCATTCTAATGTAATGGATATATTCATGAGCCTACTTTGATCATATGTTGTCTTCTATCTATATTCTAAAGCTTTGTGTTTGGAAACATGAATGAAAATTTATAAAATTATGTTTGTTTTTGTTTTTTTTTTTTATTAAAAAAAATATTTAATGTATTTTTTTACAACGACCGAGTCATTGAAATCAAACCGGCCGAGTCGATACCGAGTTGGAGTCGGAGTTTAAAACATTGATTGAAATGCCCTTTAGACCCTGCATTATTTCTCCTTTTGACATGAGTGGAGAAAGCAATGGGGTTGCCTCTATTAGAAGGCATTTCTTGCTCCACCATTCTTGTTTCTTCTTGAATGCATCTCGACATTAATTCTTCATTTCCCGGAATTCGATCATTATTGAGAATAGTGGTTCCAAATATATACCACTCAGGTGGGAGCCCTCCAAGGGTAGTGTTAGTAAGTTCTCTGTCAAGAATGACTTCTCCAATTGATAGAAGATCATTTTTTATCTCAGTGATCCTTAAGAAGTAGGATTAAATATCCTCGTCCTTGCCTTTCTTAATATCCTTCAGCTTTTTTTTGAGAAACAAAATTTGATTTGCATCACTAACCTTGAACATGCTTACCAATTTATCATAGATCTCCTTGGAGGTGTTTAGAGCAGAGATGAAGGCCACCAGATGCATGTCAATGGAATTTCTGATAATCTTCTTCGCTTTGACTTCACCCTTGGTGTACTTGTTCTTTGTGCAGCTGGTGCATTTGATGGAGGCTCAGGGATTTTACCCTTCACATAATCCAACACTTCTTGTTCTTCCAATGTCAGATCAAGAGACATCTTCCATCCGTGATAGTCAGACTTTTCATGGAGCTTGTCTTCAGTCGGGAAGTGGGATGAGGAACCCATTGAGCCTTGGACCTTGTTCAACTGTCTTCGGTGATTGCTCTTTCGCTCTTGCTTGGGCTTTGTCTTCACCTCATCTCTGATACCATGTTAATTTTTGGTAAGTTCTATGCTTCAAAGCAGTTTACTTCAATTTCTTAGGTAGCTCAATATCAATATTCAGTTTAGCAATCACATTAGCATGATGGTAAAATGCAGATAGAACATAAACATAAACAATAGAAGACAAGCCAAGAAGAGAACACAAGATGTGGCAACAGCTAGGGACAAACCCCAATGTGGGGAAAGTGGAAACCCTTGATCAATTCTTCTTGTATTCTTCAATAGTTAAGCGGATAGAGAGATAGTACAAATATACAAAACTGATATTTATGACAGCAGTAGAAAGTCCATCATTATGCTAATGATGACTGTTCAAAGATGCAGCCCTGAATTCTCATGAAAGTCTGCAACCAATCACTAAGAATGTTGAAGCATACCCTTTTAGAAGATCATCAATCTAGAAGCCTTCAACATAATACAGCTGCAACATTCCTCTGATTACTTGCTGCTCCTGCAATTTCGGTTAGGGCACAATAGGCAGTCCTTAACCTTCCACGCTGACAGAAAACTAGCTGTCATAAGGGCTCCTTCAAGTTGCCCATCAAACTGTCTCAACACGTACAAGATACACTCCAAAATGTATGCACTAGCTCACTGTTGTAGGGTAATTATGGAACAGGGCCTTGGCCCCCCAACCAGTCACTCTGTCCTCTAAACGGACCCCTGAAATAGCCTTCAAATGTCCTCGCTGTCCAGTCTTCTCCTTGCTGCGGCCAGGGCTTCCTTTTGCTGCAGTTAAGGGCTTCTTCTTCCTTTCCTCTTGCTGCGAATATGGCCTCTCCTTGCTGTGGAATTAGGGCCTCGTTTTTGACAGTGAATGAGGGTCTCTTGACTGCGGATAGATGACCTTAGATTAGGTCTCTCTAGGCTGCGGCTAGATGTCTCCATTAACTGTGGCTAAGGCTTTCTTCATGACTGCAGCTAGGGCATACTCTTGGATGACCTTTTCCACTGCGTCCTCCTCGTGAGAGGACAAACCCAAATGAGTGGAGAGGAGAGATCAAGAGTGATGAGTGTATCAAATGACTTGAGGTCTCTATTTATAATAAAACGTTGAGGTTGAGCTGGGGGTTATTTGGTTGCTGGCCCACCTTGACAAATTGTCAATAATACAAATAAATTCATATCTCTATAAATACATGTCGGAATCGGATGATCTTTAGATCAATCCTACACCTCTCGGAGAGAGGAATCCAAGAAAAATATCATTTGCCATAAATAAGATGACCCACATGGAGTTTGGCCCTAGTTGCCAATTTTAACAGTTGGCCATTACGTTTGTTGTTATCATGGTGGGGTTTCTTAGGGAGAATATATTTTATTTACATGATACAACTTAGAGTGCATCCCTCATTTGCACACATGTTCATGGTGATTTAATCTGTGGGTGACTATTTGGAGGGCGACTGTGGTCTTATTTTAGCATTAACCTTTGTGCACAATAACTATTCAATGGTTTAATTGATCTATTTATCTAGATCAAGGTTAATAGCTCAGGAGTGACACTTTGTTCTGGGAACCGCTGCTCAAGGCTATCAAATCATCACCTTCACCTCATCCAACAGAGTTCAACAGGTACGGGTTTGCCCCATGTCCACTCTGTCTTTCCTTTGAAATGTCTGCTGATATTTTCAATACAGAACACACATACAAATCCATTTGTGCATGTTTATGTAAGCACACAGACACAGTCACAATTTTTCGGATAAATATTGGAACTGATTTAACTGATGGTTAGGACCTTGACAGGTTTTAGAGTGGAAAATGGAGAAGCTTTTGAAAGTCAAACCGAGATCCAAGAGAGTGGGCCAGACAGATTTGTTTAGCAGGAAGGGTAAACAATATCCAATTAGCTGTTAAGGCTTTCAGTTTAATGGAGCTGCAACAGATCAAACCAAATGCCACAGTATTTAACTCCCTCATTTTATGCATATGAATTTTCCAATCAGATAGCTAGGGCTCTTAGTCTGTTTGAGGTCATGGAGTGAACAGAGGACTGCCAACCCACCTTGGTGACATACAATACAATTATAACCATTTATTCTCACTTGGGTGATCCCCACAATTTGCAGACATGGGATGAAGCTTGTAAATGAGCTGGATTTTCGCCGAATGCGGATACTTTCAAGTACCTGATTGTGGGTTTCATGAGAGCTGATAGGTATGATCTGATGGATTTATCTTTCAAAGAAATGATATCCTGTGGTGTGACACCGAGCATGGCCACGTTGGAGGCTATAATGGAGGGGTTTTGCAAGAAGGGTCTTATAGACAGAATGAAAGAAACTTTTAAATTCATGATGGAAGAAGGCTGGACCGTGAATGAAAATATTGTACGCAATATGTTTTAGGTGTATGCTAAGCTCCAGAGAGTGGCAGATATGGAAGAAGTTTTGGGTATGGTGAAAACATTGGAGATTTCACAGCTTATATCAGAAATACACAATAAAATAGTAAAAGCTTATGCCTTGTCTGGCGAATTGGATGATGTAGAATTTTCTGTGGGAAGAATGTTACAAAATGTTGGGATTTTCTCATGCCCCAAAGTTGTGGAAGCTATTATAGAATTTTCTGTGGGAAGAATGTTACAAAATGTTGTGATTTTCTCATGCCCCAAAGTTGTGGAAGCTATTATAAGCTGCTATTTTCGTCACAAGGCCTACAACAGGCTTGAATTATTTCTGAATTGAATAAAGAAAGTGTACAAGCTTGCTTACACCACCTATGATCTTTTGTTGACAGAGTATGCAAAAGCTGGACAGTATGAGAAGTTGCAAGCAGTTGTAGAGCGTATGAAGGAAGTGGGTTTCACTCCTTCATCTGCAATCATTCAGAATTTACAGTGTTTGGAGCAAACAGAAAAAAGGGGAACTGAAGGATTTCAGAGGATTTAATAGGAAATCAATTGAGGGCCCTTCTTAGTAATATGCTATTTCTCATTTTTGTTTCTCTGTATTGGGAAATTGAGATTTTTCCTTCTAGCACTGCCAGTATGTCCTGTTATGAGCCACTTTGATATAATGCATCTTGCAAGATTCTTGTTTCATGGGATGGGGACCTACAAAACTTTACAATCTGCAAACAAATAGAGAGGTATGTGTATATATTACAAGGTCTAATATGATATGTCAGTTGGGTCCCACCTGGGTTCTATTCCAGCTAGTGACATATTGATATGCCCTTTAGTCCTAAGGAATCCAGTATGCCCTGGGTACCGTCCTTGGAACAAGAGGACGTTCCCAGAGGTTTCCTCTGATATATAGTCCAATTTGTTTAATTTTTATAGTCTGATAGGATCCATGAAAAAGTTCTACTGAGATCAGGTTAATCCTGTATAGTGTAACCCTTTGAGGGCCATATAAGTCCACTTTGATCTAAAATTGGATGATGCCAACGAGTCTAAGTTCCCCTAAAATTTCAGGATGTTTTATCCATAGGTCTACATAGTAACCTGTTATTTTGCATATTTTATATAAACTTCCATTATTCATAGAACACAGGTACTAGCCTTATATGCAAAGTTAAACAGATCAAATGGATAAAGTATTCTGGCACTGGGTCCTACATGTATACACATATCCAAAGAACAACACAATGAAGGAACCGGGGAATAGTGTTATTCATTCATTGCCCTTGTATTTTGCATACAGTGGTCTTCCCATCAGAATATACCTTCTTTAGCTTTCAACAATTTTTATAATGCCTTTCTATGATATGTACTTCTGGTCAACACATGCAACCACTATGTGGAATATTATGTGGAAGCAGATACTTCTCAATTCATGGAAACTACCCATTGGCTAAGGAGCTGTGACTCTGCAGTATCTATTCCACCAAATTCACCCTGGAATTGCACATGACCCCAACCACATGAAACTGCCTGGTTACGCCAATGAGATGAGCCACAAGAGATGGACATGTTTCTGGGGTGATTTGAATCTGGGAGGGTGTTCCACCTCATGTTGTATGATGTTCCACATTGTTATTTTCATCACATCGATGGACATTTGTTCTTAGAGGTACTATATGTGATTTGATGGGGTACTACATGTCATTTGATGGCAACCTAACCTTTTCCTAAGGTTGGATGATGATTTTGATGTAATAATCCCTTGGTGGTGGTATACCGTAGGTTGGCCATTATGTTTGTTGTTATCATGGTGGGGTTTCTCAGGGAGAATATATTTTATTTACATGATACAACAATTCATTAGAGTGCGCCTCTCATTGGCACACATGTTCATGGTGATTTAATTTTAATCTGTGGGTGACTATTTGGAGGGTGACTGTGGTCTTATTTTAGCATTAACCTTTGTGCACAATAACTATTCAATGTTTTAATTGATCTTTTTATCTAGATCAAGGTTAATAGTGAGGGTACCTTATTTCTTTGGCTTCCTTTTCACACACTCGGAGTTAGTTGGAGTTGGTTGAGGCTGTTGGAAATACTGAGAGGGTGGTGAATCAATATTTCCTTCTTTTTACACAATTGGTTAGTTCCTTAGCATTTATTAACCGAAATTCACATTAAGCATCTGTCATTTAGCAAGCATTCATCACATCAATAGAAATACACAAAAGATATCTCTCAGCAAATGCTTCGTTATGTATGGTTACATACAATTTACCAGATAAATGGAATGAAGTACAAAACTCCCCAGGGGTTTTGCCAACGAGGCTGGAAGGAAGCAAATGCTCCCTAAGGCCTAAAGATATTTGTAGACTCAATCTGAAGGGGCGTTCAGTTCCCTTCTACAACTCAACTTCTCTGCTGCACACTTCAACTTTTGCTACCTCTGCCAACTGCCACTCCTGCTGCTACTGCTGCTGCTCTTCATTGCTGCCACTGTCACTACTACACTTGCTGGCACTGCTGCTACTGTCCTGCTGCCATCGCTGCTGCACTTCACCACTTGTCCACTAGCACTACTCTTGCTACCACTGCTACTACACCTCACTGCTACCTCTGTCCACTCCTACTGCTGTTGCTACTGCACTTCACTGCTACCACTGTTTACTTGCACTTTACTGCTCATCTCTGCTTAATTCTTGCTCAATCTAAATAACTGATAACCAATCTGACTTTTGCTCAACTGTATACAAAATTCTCTCTATGATAACTCTCTATTAAACCCTAGATTTCATTGTCAATCATATCAAGTCATCATCACTGGTTCCAGGAGTAAGTCAGCCTGCCCTTTCTCACAACCATAGCCATATAGTGACTGCACTGTAGAACCATCACTCAGAACTCCTCTGCGAGCTAGCCAATCCAAATTCTAAATTAATAACCGTGCTAAAACCTAACAACATCCCAGGCACTCAACTATCAAGGTCATGATTGAAGATGTCTTTTCTATTGATGCTTCTGCCCTTGCTGTAAATGAGACCTTCCTTCATAAATCTAATACTTTGAAAAGAGATGGTTCAGACACAATGAAACAATGTTGCAAGGTTGGAACAAATTTTGATATCACAAGGATGCACTACAACTGGACTTTATCTTGCAATCAAGTTTCAGTAATAAGGACTTCTGCAAAAGCTTATATACTCACAGGTTCCCAGTCTCCCAGCTGCTTCAAAATTTAGGACTGTCAGGATTATACCCATCTTAGATATGCATTTCACCAGATATTAATGCCCTTATTACAATTTTTACACAGACATGGAATGAGCTTGGATATGTGGTTAAAATGTCTTTAGTACTTCTCTTGAGGTTACTGCACTGCAGACTTCAACAATTGAGAATTGGTCGTTAGGTTTTCTTCTTCTGTGATTGCTTTACTTCTCAAGTTTTCTACAAGAGCATGATATATAGTTTTGTGCAATATGTTGAAGAAAGTGTAACTAGGTTCGGTTTTCATAATGACATGACTTTTGTAAATGATTTTTGTATATCCTGCTTCATGGGTTTCATGAGCAAGAAGTGTAATTAGGTCAAAGACTTCTTCTTGATGTCTTTAGGATTTTATTTATATGTCAAAGAGTCATGTCATGTATTGAGAAGCTCTTCTTGAGCCTATGTAAATGTGTACAAGTCTTCAATAGTATGTAACAACCCTCCAAGACCAAGAACAATCCTCCAAAAGCAAGCACACTGAAGTCTGCAAACAAAACAACGAAGAGATCACCAAGTCGGCTCAAAAATAGAATTAAATGGATACATGGAAGTCATGTTAGCTCAAGGGAATAGACACATCGGTTCATGCTACAAGTCGGCTCAGATAGGAGCATCAACCACTATAAATACCCTATCAAGATATCCACCAAAAGGCAGATCACAACTTCACATTTCTCTCTGTAATTTCATGTGGATATGAGGTTGCAGGTGTACGTAGTCAAGGAGGGACATATCTCGCATAAGGTATCCGCAAACAAGAAGAAGATCTCGCATTCCTCTCTTTGAAACCTCGCATGAAGGAGTAGATCCACATTAGGGCTTGACTGCACCTCTGTTGGGTATTAGGTGCAATTATGCCCAGATCTCGGATGCATGAATGAGGACACAATATTGATCTAAGTTCTGGGGTAGAGATGTCACCTTGGAATACCTATGAATTGAAGGCACAGACCTCAGATGGTTGAGGCAGAGAAGATCTCTGATAAGGATACAATATTGGCACAAGGTCTGGGCTAGATACATTCTCGGCATATACCTAATCCTTATAATGATAGTCTTGGCATCACAGTGAAATACATCTCGGATAGATTAATCTCGTATGGCAAAGAGCAGTCTTGGCATATAGATCTATCTGGTATCCCTGTAGCAGACTAGACACAATGAACAATAGTGACTCAGATCTACTCTGTCGGCATAATATCATGATGAAATGAGTCTCGACATATCTGTGAGAAGAGACATACAGTGTCAACATTCAAATCTGCATCCTAGTGATCTCAATATGACAGTCACAATAAGTAGTAATGAAAGAAGCAATGATCATCATGTTAAGGAGGATTAGTATCGACAAAGATAAAGATCATGATCTCACAGTGATCCCATTCTATAACGAAGAGAAGTCATGATCTCAAGATCATCTCAATCTCAAGGAGCAGTCATGGTGTAACAATGATGCTCTCAATAACCTTACAACAATAATGGAATTCTTGGAGATGCAGTAGTGATGATCTCAGAGTTGCAACAAGGATGATGACTCCAACAATGATGAAGAAGAGGATTGATGTCTTGGTCTTGGAGAGGCAGATTGTGTCAAGGGTCATGGTCTTGGCATTCGTCAATAGAATCTCCATAAGAAGAATTTTGCTTGGGTTTAGGTTTTGGCCCTGGCAGAAAGCCAAATATTTGTGTTCTTGTCTCTTTTGTTTTTGGTAGTAGTTTGATGAAGTGAAAACACAGACTAATATTGAATGAATGATCAAGCTAAGATAAATTGTATAAATGCTTCACAAATTTTTATCATGCATTAGAAGAATCATTATAATTTCTCAATGCCCTAGATTCTTCAACACGATAGGAAGCAGATCAATGATGCAAAAACACCCTTCAAGACGACTTCATGATATAGTTACAATGGCACTTAGATCACCCTATGTTTAGGGCTTAAACATAGGCTAAAATCGCAGAGACCTTGTGAGACATACAATTGGGCTTTCAAAACGATTCCTTTAGATGTTGTCATTTCATGTTACAATGTCATGATACAGACTTGGACTTACGCATATACACATCCACTTCAAGTGTTCATTACAGACTTGAGGCTTTTATTTGCAACACTGTCTTACTATAGTTATCTTCATATATTTACTAGGAAACAAGATGAATTTTCTGAAGTGTTATAGTAGTCTTCAAGTTGAATACGTATCACCCTCGGCAAAGGATATGGAGCTATGTTTTTTTTTGTTCTTTTTCTTTTTTTCGTTGTTTCTATATAATACTACCTAAGCACCCATGGGGGATTTGAACCGATGACCTATCGCAAGGAGTGCCTTAATAGTACAACCATTCACCGTCAATCCAAAGCCCCGTGGGTAGGATATGGAGCTAAGTTATGCCACAGAGAGGAGAATTTTAATTGTCTGCTCTTGGAGTAGACTGAGATCGATTCATAGGCTTGTGGCTTTGTTTTGGTCTTCAACTTAAATTGTCACAACGCACTGTGAGCAGTACAGATCAAGAATGCTTATAGACCACATGTATAAAATTGATCACATTGTTACAAACATATTAAGAAATTTTTGAGCGAAATCAATCCACCAACAAACATTTGGAAGAACAATGAAACCCTTTCAAATCTAGTACATAGAGGATAGAACATAATGAGTAGAGGATAGAACATAGTGACTGAGACTCTTAGGATGTTGCTTCATTGCTTCAAATTAAGGTTAAAGGGATGTCTCTAGATCAACGGAGGTCACACTGAGATAATCCTCCAAAAAGCCGACAATAGAAATTTGAAGCCCAACGAATCCCCAAAAAACCTTTCTAGAAGCTTGTCCTCACCAAAATATTAGTAAGATTTTACTAGGCTGCAAATGTATTACTGAGCTGCTTAAAAAATTGCGAGTTTCTAGAAGTATAGGCCACAGAGAATAGAAATTCTGTTGCTCAAAACTGTTGGTTGATGAGTTTAAGAACTCAAGGCCACATGTGCTTTAGGAGTTACGAACAAATTCACACTTAAGATCAGAAGAGAACCCTTTCTGCTTGCAAAATGAAACCCTGAAATATATCATTTGAGGGGAGTGAGAAGAACAAACCCAACAAATCCCATAAACAATGAACACAAATCATAAACCCAACTAGATTCTCAAAAGTGAAACCTTCCTATGAAGAAGAATGGATAAGACATTGACCATATTTAGATCATCCTCAGATTTGGCTTTGCTCCAGAAGGTCGAATTGATCTCAGAGCAGATATGCCAATTCATATTTTTTGGAGGACAAATTCTCTTAAATTTATAAAGGTCAAAAGAGCTTCCATATGAAGCCAACTTGATAATTTTTAGGAGGGAAAAAAATATTTTAAAATTTGAATTTTGAAATTGTTTGGAGCCAAAAACTTCCCTTCTCATTTTGAGATTTTATTAATTAAATTTTTTCTTCTCTCATTTTTGGACCATGATAAATTTTGAGACTTTTATTAATTGAATTTACTTTATCATAGAAATATCTTCCCTCTTAATGAAGAGTGCCATAGACTTGTCAATATGAAATTGCCACATCATCTCCCTTTGGGACCTTTGACCACAAGATGAGATGCATAATCTTTTACTGGGCATATCCCTCGATCTAGGAGGACCCACAAGATGTTCCACATACTCCCAGAAATAGCTAGATGAGGGCAATCAATTTGGAGGGGTCTCATGCCCAGAATCATGACGAACATGATCAACAAATGCAGGGTATGATCATCTTCTAGGAGATCCAAACCCTAGAGCTAGGGTTTCATCAATCCATCATCTCATCTGTTATCTCAAAATCAGACCCTGGAAGGCTGCTGACCAGGAAGGCCTTAAGTAACTATTTCAAACCTACTTTATGCTGAGGCTTAGCCTCCCCAACCTGAGAGGGCTCTCTCAAAGGATTAATGATTTCTGATTAAGATTAAGATGGCTAACTCTTGTAAAACAAAGATAAAAAAATGAGTGGTGGAAACACAATTAGAAAGTACCCATTGGGCTTATGGAGTCAGATAGGCTTCAGTATTAACAGTTAGGTTAGCTCTGCATAGAAGTCAAGGCATTCAGAATCCAACATATGTAGAACACACCAAATACATAGAAGGTCAGTACAGTTTACGAATATATGAAGGAAATTAGAGCACTGTTTGTGATTTCTAAGTAATCACATATTCGTAACACTGTAAATAATAGGAAAAGACAACACAAGACATTCATCACATTGAATTCTTTATGATTCTTGAGAAGCAAAGCCAACACTGTATTACTAAAATAGAGTTTTTTTCCTTTGCAGATCCCTCCATGAAACTCCAGCAGTATGAAAATTTGAAAGACTGGCGCTGTCTCAAACTTTGATCACTGCCTCGCTTGGAAACTACCTCGCCTGATAGCTGGCTTGCCTGATTTCCAAGGAATTCAAATTGAACACTTGACAATTTATATCTTACATATGAATCTAACCACCAATCATGACTGTGGGTGCTTGGCTTTTCTTGAAACTTGAAATCTGAGCGTATGAAGGTACCTAACGACTCTAATGATGAAGATAAGTGGTTGGACATGATAGGCGAAGTGTAAAAACTGACAATTGATGATGTAAACATAACGGACCTTGATGGATATGACAGTTGAATAAGATTTGCTACGGATCCGCACGAATCCCCGATTTCGTAGCACAGCGAGTGTAAAATCTGGGTTTTGCGCTACGAAAACGCCTAGACTTGTTTCCATGCTACGAAAACACCTAAACTACTTTATAACACATCAGAACCTTAAAACAAACTTGATACAAGGAATCTATGCAGGTTGTGGGACCAGTGATGAATGAGAACGAATTATTTACCTTTATGTAACCACGCCACAAAGATTCTAAAGACCTAGACACTACATTGAACATGGAAAAACTGAACTTGGACTAACACCTAAGCTTCATAAACAAACAGATGTGAACAATTTGGTAATCACTTCTTGAGTGATAACATCATCCATGCATACCGGCATACCGAGGACATCAACGGTGATATCTTGCACACGCTTTGACATCAATGACAACATACTCAACAATGACTTTCTTGTGGAGGGCCCCCTTCATCAATTTTAGGGCATGCGTTATTTTATAGTTTCTTCGAGAGTTTGGTACGCTTCTCTAGGGAAAACTCTCTTGGGTTGGTTGGACATCTTTATGACATGGAATATGGAGTGTTTTATTGGTTCATTGGTGAGGTCTAACCACCTTCGACACATTCTCCTAAGGTGCACTTTATTGGAGAGTATTTTATTATTTGTTGGGTGGTGGAGCTACATGACACACTTTTCTAGGCTACACCTCTCCTAGGTGCTTAC
This sequence comes from Pinus taeda, assembly GCA_000404065.3. Lineage (NCBI taxonomy): Eukaryota > Viridiplantae > Streptophyta > Pinopsida > Pinales > Pinaceae > Pinus > Pinus taeda. The sequence continues at coordinate 114,016 of APFE030802352.1, forward strand.
TCATCATTATTGCATGGTTATTTCATCTACACTTGTCATCTTTTGACCTTCATTGGAGAGGACCCTTACCTCTTTGACTTGTCACATATTATTTTATTAGGAGGTTTGTGGCATATTTGAAGGGCCCCATGTATGGCTTTTGCGTGCACTTACTTGGCCTTATTACTATTTTTGAGCATATCCTTGTAGGGCGCACTTGTGGAGACACTTTTTGCTATTCTTGGATATATACATTTTATTATTTCATGGAGTTTTGGCATGGTCAAAACTTTAATTCACCCTAGCTCCTTGGATTTGTATTATTGGAGTTGGTGCATTTTCTATTTTGGGGTTTTGACTACTTCATTTCTTGTGGAGTGCTCCATATACATCTTGTACATTCATCCATGGAGTTGGTTGTCTTGGGTTCACCTTTGGATTGGTTGCAGACATCTTGTGGACCTCTTGCTATTTTTGGAGGAGGTTGTTGTGGGGAATTCTCCGAGGAGTATTATATTGTTTATTCTCTCATGCATATTGGAGGTTGCATTTAGTAAGTTCTCTTAGGTGGACCTTGAAGCACATCCTCTTATGTGGAGATTTATTATTATTATATTTTGCATGCATGCATTCTTGGAGGGTGCATTCCATGTGGACAATTGGCATTCAACTTAGTTTTATGTCTATTTTGGTGGTACGCTCGCTTCATGAGAATTATTTGGTGCATACCTCTCTATTTTTAGATGGGACGAGATGGCTTGGAGACGCTTATGTCTAATTACTCCATTGTCATAATATTTGTTTGACTTATCATGAAGTTAGATAGAAAATAATAATATTTATTTGTATGAGAGAAGTTACTCACTCTATAAAAAGAGGCTTTCTCTCTATTGTAAATGTTGTTGGGTTTTTGGGGATGGAGGAGCCCTCCCTTTGGACATCATTTGTACTTCACATACTAGGAGCCCAATGGAAGATTGGAGATATATCATTTTTATGTGAGGCTTTCTTTTGTGTAATTTACTTTTCATGTGTTGATTTCAATTTTAGGGAAACCTTGTTTGTTGATGTTGAGGCCTTGTAATGAACAATGACTCATTTGGATAATATAAATGTGAAATTTAATCCACTATATCATTGTTGTTGTTGTATCTAGCTCACACCTAATAAAGCGATTTGTCGTTATCATGATATGGCATCACCTCATGTCAACATTTTGAATAGCATACCAGCTTCCCAGGGACATTTTTCTGCAATGGGAATCAGCATGATAAGGCTTATTTGTGTCATGCATAGCAACCCCTACTGCCTCACATTTTCATGGATTAGCCCTCTTTGATCTATGCTCCCTTGACTTCATTTTCCCAAGGTGTGATTAGGCACATTTTCCTTCATATTCCCCTTCTCACATCACTCATCACTCCATTATACTATTACCATCTATTTTGCTTACGTTAACTCTCCATAAATTGCCTTTTGCCTATACTCTTTAGCCTTAGCAATCTCACCTTTCAGGGAAGTCCTCATTGAGTTGGAGAAGAGGCAATCAAACGTGTGAGGAAGAGCTACTGTGGTGTGATAGTGGGTAGCTTTCCCAGGTTGCAAAAAACTAGCCTCTTGATGTTTGGGACTATTACCCACCCAAGTGGGTAACTCCAGCATAATTTTTCTCTTATTTTGTTTAGCTTGCTCGCTAATAGACCTATGATGATCCACAGATAGCTGGCTTCAAAGGCCCCCCATCCATTCTTCATTTAGTGCTTTATGACATTTAGCTTTCTTATCAGATGAAGGTGGGCCATCTATTTTAAGGTACATAACCATTCTTGTATTCAAGTGCTTTCTTTTAATATTTAAGGGAATTCTAGTATGGGTCGTAGGTTGAATTGGATGATAGACTACTTTTGGTTGTATTCTTATTCCCATGCTTCATGTTGGTGGTTATCCCCTTCTCCTACTTCAGTGTGACCTTCTTTGAGGCCTTTCTTTCCATTGTCTGGGAGGGGCACAAATACGAGGCATTGATTGATGTTGCATGTCCATGGTAATCCATACTCACACTTTCCAACTTTCCCTTGTATGTATGCCCCATCTTTGGGTTGATTACTATTTGCCATTGGTATTGGTTCCTTGTTTTTCTCATTCTTAAGTAGGGGCTTGGAAACTTTGCCCTAAGAGTTTAATTCAACAAAAAGAAAAGAAAGAACATGAGCGAGGATGATAAAATGCAAAAAATTGGTTGGGATATAATAAAGTGCATGGACAAAAGCCTAGCCTAAGCTCTACCCGCCTCAGTAGGTTCCTGGCTAATGCATGAGCAATCAAAATGAAAATAACTTTGATATTCCAACCTTAATGAACAATAAACTGCTTCATCTTTAAAGGGTAAATGATGCATGAATGAAAGCTTATAACCCAAGCTATGTAAGAAAAAGAAAACTAGTGAAGAAAAAGGCGCATAAGAGGAGTGGTAAAAATAGGTTGAGGAAGGTGGAAACCCAGGTCCCATGATTGCTTCCTCTTCACATTAAAATAATGTTAAAGAATGATGGAATTTCACACATATGGTGGCATCCTCCATGAAGTAAATCCCCATCATACCATTTTTTTTAACAATATCGAACCAATGACTAAGCAAGAGCCGAGATGCCCAATATTGACCACGAATGGAGTGAAAACTCCCTGGGGATGCCTACTCCTCGACCCTAATCAGTGCAAGCTAAGCATGCTATTTTGGGGAATCGAACCTGGCTGGTGAGGGAGTTAACAAACCACTTCAACCACTCGATCTACCTTTACTTGACAAACCCCCACTAGTACAGGCTAAGCATGTCATTTTGGGGAATTGAACTTGGGTGGTGAGGGAGTTAACAAACCGCCTCAACCACTCGGTCTACCCTTACTTGAAAAACCCCCACCATACCATTATCTACTTGCACTTATTGATTGATGGGTAGGCCTAGGAACTGTTCCTCTCCTTAAGGTTGGAAGCACCTAATAAGTCTTGTGGATAAACCTCCCATATTTAAGCATGGTAACTTGTTTACAAACCCTAAGCTAGAAAGACATTTGAAAATGATGTTTGTGTGAAGTAATTTAATGCCTTTTGCATTAGATATGGCCCACCTCTTACGGTTAATTTATGTATGATGATGATCCAACTTGATTTCTAGGATATGTTTCAAATGCTTGCTTCTAGGTACAATTTCCATCCCTTAAGGGATTGATTGAGACTTTTCCAACACTTTAGAGAGGACGTCCAACCCCACTTGATGACCCTTCAGGGCACCATAGCTAGGATGTTGACCACTTTATGGTGAGTGTTGACCTTGGGATGTATCCAACAGCAATGATGACTTTCTCCTCTCCCTCTAAAGCTTGTAATGTTGCACACTGAATCTAAGATATTCCATAGAAGGAAGATGTACCCCAGAGGCCACAGGGTGCCCCCAGGTTGGCATTGTACCTTCTTGATGGACATTGCCCTATTTCTAGCCTAGTTTGATGATGATGATGACGTGAGCTCCCTTTTGAAGGAATGGAGCATTTTTCTAGGTGATGATGTCATGCCCTAGCTGTTGGCTTAGGGAGTCCTGACCCAGGTTCAAAATTAAGTTAGCCAAGCAAATCCCTACACTATTGACCCTTTCGACGTCAATCTGCGGAGCGTAGACTGAAGTCTCACCCGAAGCCATATGGAGGGAAGCTGGAACGAAGTTTCCGCACTCAGAGATGGTTATGATGTCGTTTTGTACCTTTTCTCTTCCTTTGCGTAGATCGATAATCCCTTAAGGCTTATCGATATAACTTCCTCTTACCAACCTCTAGTCCTTCACGAAGGTCTATGACTGTCTTTCGCGGACTCTAAACAGGCGAACCATTCACTTACACACCTTTGTAATCTCTCCTAAGTCTATTATTACCCAGATCGGCTTAAGTGTTTGATATCTTTAGCATGCATTAAGATATTCTTTGCGTAAACATATATTATTACTTGCGTTCATATAACCATGTAAACCATGAAGAATTGCGCATCACTACAACATTAAATTATAAGCCCAATATTCATAACATAAATGTATTAATTCATATCAGAAGTAAATGGATAAAACACATATTTCTAGAATAGTCTCTTTATTGATATTTCAATTTTTTTTACAGACCCAAAACTACCCTGCGCACTCAGTTCTAGGGGTCCGCGCACTTAGCTGCGGACTCTACTTTAGGCCTCTACGCACTCAGCTGCAGAGCCTTTCTTCTACTCTAAGACTCTTCGCTCTTAGCTCCTATTGACCCATTACATTCGTCTTCAAAACTTCTATGAACTACTTTAGACTCTCTAAGGCTTTCCTTTTTATACAATCCCATGGTCCGCGGACCATGGGTAGGTCTATAGAAGCCGACACAACTTACATAAAAGAAGGGTAAAGACCCTTTATGACACTTTACATCTACGCGCTCCATGATCATAACTTGCGGAGACTTTACACTCTACATCACAAAAACTTGGGTTTTCAGCCCCAAAACTTGACTTTAGGGGACACTGTCCCAACATGCCCCCAACACAAATATCGTGACTCGCCTTCGAGTGACTCTGCTGGCACGAAGATCTTACTGCGAAGACCTCCCAACTCCACTTGCGCCACTGCAACTTCATTTGTGCACTGCGTCGCTGCCTGCTTGACCTGCTCGGTTGCTGGTCCTACGCTATCTTCTTGGATCTTCTGCTGTGATCTCTACAGGCTAGCCAACTTCTCCCCAATGGAGGTTGAGATCACATAGGTCTCATTCAGCGAACACCCCAATCTGGCCTTAAGGATTGCCTCTTTCCACTGCGCTGCTTCCACATGTTCTTGTAGTTACTTTGCTTCCTGCAGCTTTGCCAATCTCTACGTGACAACAATGGTGCATGTTGTCGCCTTTTCTTCGTCATACTGCTGCTGTAGTTCCTGGGCTTCTGTGTTCAACCTCTGCAGGTTAGGATCTTCCTACAAACTCGTGATTAGCTCCATAACTGCTCGAAGAGCGCAATGCATTTCGCCACTGCGACATCTATTATAGTGACTCCATCCCTCACAGTGGCTTCACATTGTTCTTTGACTTCTGGTGGAGTTGAAGGCTGTGTCTTCAACTCAAGCTCTGTAATTTTCAGGTTCAGTTCAAACTATACCTTAGCCATCTCGGTCTTTGCATTGCGGACACCTGCAACCAACTTTCAAATCTTGGCTTCCATCGACGCTTCTTCTGGGATATGCAGTTTCGGAACGGTTATGCATGCTTCAGCTACAACTGTGGTAGTGTGCTCATTCTTCTCCTGCACCTTCTTCCAGACTTCTAGCGCGACTGTCGTCTCAATGAATATCTGGTCGTATTCCTTACCTTGTTCCCAATGTCATCCAAGTTGCCCTCTGTTAAGGTGATCGGGTCTAGCGACGACTTAGTGGCCTTGGTCTTTTTTCATGGTCCTTCTTTTTCCTGTTCCCTGTTCTGCTTCACTCGAAAGGGAGTGCTTTCCATATCTCCACTTCCCTGTTCTGATTTCTCCTCTTCCTATGTCTATGGCGAAGGAGATTTTTGACTTCTGTCAGAGTCGCGCTCTTCCTTCCGTTCCTTGGCAGCATGCTCCACTTTTACGCGTGCCTTCGCCTCAGTTTCTTTCTTTCGCTTATTAGCGAACTACTGAACTTTCAAGTGGGCCGCTTCTTTTTGACGCTTTTCTCTGGACTTACTAGTCCCGATGGACAAATCTGATGCTGTGCGCCATTCTGCTGGCCAACAAGCGAGAACCACTACAATGGCATCATCTGTTGCAAGGTATGATAAATTATGCCACTTCTGTTCTGGGTCCTTTCGTGCTTGAATAGAAATCTGGTGGAAGCCCGCTTTGAACTCCGCATACCCAGATAACTGCTCAAAAATGGTTGGCGACAACTGTGGCTTCCGGTTGATGGTCATATTAATGCTCATTTCCATCAATACCCAAAACACCTTTCTCTCCCAGACCCGCTCAACGTCCTTTGTGGCCCATAGCGAAGCAAACTTCACTGCTTCTAGCAAATTTGGCGCGATCGGAGGAAATTGGCTGTCCTCCGGCAATTGCCATGCGACTAGCACAATCGAAAGTAAGAGCCATGACTAGTGAAACGTCTTGTTCTAGTCTTGTGCCTCCCTGCAGTTCGCGAGGAACTCATTGCACAGGGAGCGCACCCAGTTGAATTGTACACCCTCCACGCACTGGGCTGCTAGTGAAACAACTGGTGTCGACACCTTGTCTGCGCGACACTGCATCATTATCTTGCCAACCAAAATCTGGCGGCCACCTTAACTGCGGGGTCAATTATGCTGGAAATAGAATACTTGCGCGGTGTCTTGACAAGCTTAAACTTGTCCTTCATTCGCTCGGTGAGGTCGCGCTCGCCTGTCTTGCCGCCAAATGCCTTGTCCGGATTTAGACCTGAATGTGGTAGTAAGGTGATCCTATGGATCAACATGTCAGTTATAGGGATTGGCTCCTCCAACCACAAGCACCCGTCATGCACCAGGCACAACAACTATTTGATAACAATCAAATTTATGGGAGCGCGGTGGTAATGCGACAGCCATAGCAGATTCAACAATCCTGCCTTTTCCACCCCACGAATCCACTTCATCGGTTCCAACATGGTGACACCAAAGTCCTTGTAGAATACTTGCTGCATGAAGTTATTGGTAGCCAGGTGGGGGAACCACTTAGTGTCCCCCAAGTCCCAATTTTCAAGCTTCATATGTGGGACTTGCGCCAAGCTCAGAAATTCAAATGTGATATTCTCTGGCAGCAGGGGTGTATGAAGGAGAAACTTTCCCTCATCTAGGTCCTTTGGGACCTTCACCTTGCCCTAGTGCAGAGAGAGGTATTATGGCAACTTCGAAATAGGGTCTACCCCCTTTATATCAATGTCCTTTGCGCGCACCACCAATTCTTTCTTTTGTTGGCTCGTGTACCCTTATGGAACTGTTCCTGTAGTCATAAAGTGTATGATCTTTGTGAAATGATTGTTTGCCACGCACATCGCAAATAGCTACACGTCCGGTAGTCCTTCCTCCAAATTGGTAGGCCCCTCCCTTGTTTCAATGCGCGACAAATGATCCGGTCCTGCATTCAATCACCCTGGCTTCACAATGAGTTCGAAATCATATTCCTGAAACAACAACAACCATCTACATATCCCCCCACCAACACAGACTTGTTGACCATGGACTTTAATGCAAAATGGTCTGTATACATCTTAAAGTGTCTGCCTAGCAAGTAGTGTCTGAACTTCTGGAGCGCGTACACCATAGCCAAATCTTCGCGCTCTGTCGTTGAATAATTCTTCTCAACTTAGATAACTTCCTGCTTGCAAACACGATAAGGTGATCCAACTCTCCTTCATCGACTTGTGTCAATATTGCTTCCAACGCAATACATGATGCATCCACATGCACATGAAATTCCTTCTTCCAATCCGGGAAGACTAGGATCGACACAGTGACCATCTTCTCCTTTAACACATCGAGGCTCCGCTGACATTCTTCATTCCAACAGAATGTGGCATCCTTCTTCAACAGTTTTTCCATTGGTGCGGTAATTTGGGCATAACTCTTGATGAAAGTTCAGTAATAACCAATATGCCCCAGTGTTGCGCGCAACTGTTTGACACTTCTTGGCGCCTCCAAATCGATTATAACTGCGATCTTAGCTGGATCCACCATTAATCCTTGTCTGCATACTACATGACCCAACAAGATTTCGAAGGGAACACAAAACAAACATTTCTTCAAATCTAGCGCGATCTGATACATCCGACATGTATCCAGCATCAAGCATAGACTAGCTACCTGGCATTTCACCAGCCCAAACATTGTCCAATCGTCAAAGTATACCTCTAAAAACTTGTGAATGAAGTCCTTGAACGCCGCGATGATTATGCGCGAAAATATTGCCGACACGTTCTTCAACCCAAAAGGCATTACAGTACACTGAAGGCATCCCCATTTAGTGGCGAAGGTCGTTTTACTCTTATCTTTTGGCACGATCTTGATCTGACGATACCCCGAGAACCCATCAGCGAATGAATATGCCTCTTGTTCTCCTACATTTTCTAACACTTCATCGGTGAATATAGTTGGAAAAAAAATATGGACACAAACGTCATTCAACTTCCTGAGATCTACGCATATACTTATTTCATCCTTTTGCTTCTTTTCCTGAACTACCATCGGACTTGCCTAGTCGGACTCCTTCACTGGTTCAATGATTCCTACTGCCAACATTTTATCCAACTCCAAACAGACTCGTTCCTTATATTTAGGATTAAGGCGATATGGCCTTTGTTTCACAGGCTTCGCGTCTAGTTTCAACGTTATCTTCATTATTCCTAAATTGTCTATTATCCCTTTCATGTTTGAAAACTTTGTAGGGAACAAATCCTAGTACTCGCGGAGCAATTCAACAACTTTATCCACCGTAGCATCATCCCAGTAGTCCCCTATCTTCGCAAACTTCGGCTCCACCTCTATCCCAATGTTCACTTGTCTCGTTTTCAGTGACGCGGTGATATCAAGATTCTTTATTTGTGGCCTCTCGACTTCGCGGTGACATTTTGTCTCTGGGATATTAACATTCCTCGGATCCTCCTCTTCTTCTTCTTCAACAGTCACATTGTAGCACTTCAGCGCATGGCACAACTAGGTGGTCCAATCTGGTTGAATCAAATCTAAGGGATCCTATGGGATTTTGAAGATCACTGCTTTGACCTCCTGCAGCGCTTCATCAATGCACTCGAATCCATCTTCAAAATTGAATGTCATTAAGAACCCCTGTCTCAAAATATCCCATTCGTTTGTGCGATGGCGGAGCTCTGTCTCCAAGTACCAATTCATAGGTATTACATCTAATGTGTGACAAAACAGATGCACCCACTCCGGTTGCGGTTCTACTCCATAAGCATCGGTACATTTGGCGAAGTGATCGTGCGGATCACTCCTCCCATCATATTTCTCTATCAATCGCTCCTTTGGGCGACCAAACCGCACCCTCATCATTCTTCTATATTCACGCCATCCATCGAAATTGTCTTTATGCATACCCCACCATCTTGTAGGTGTAGCGTGCAGTGCCAAGGCCAAGGCTTGGAAACGATGCTTCTCAGGCACTTCCCTTTCAAATGCATTCAGAAATTTATCAATGTCAATTAAACAATCATAATAAGACAAACTTCTTACCTCCGACGATATGTAACGCAACAATTTGGTCATCGTGTTACAACGTAGCATAAACACTTCATACAATCTATTATGCCAGTGTTCCAATTCCTCATCTGAATCTGATGTGCAGGAGCTTTCGCAGTCCCATGCAATATGTCCATTAGCTGTCGGATTCACCCAATCTTGATGTGGCGCCATTATCTTATAAATCTGGGCCAAATCATCGTCACTTTCATAATCGCGGACCGTTTCAGTATAGTGCGGTCCTTCTGCAGGGTCCAACGTTACTACTATGCAGAGTGATTTTCTTTCAAATGACATTGTCCGCTTCTTCAAATTGATCACCCCATTCATGTCGATAGCTCAGTCGATCCCTAAGAGCGCGGGGTAGGGATTGCTGTCATCAACAATCTCTATTACTTCGAAATCGCCAATGTGCTCACACCTTTAATATCGACAGTCACTCCTTGTAATCTTCCCATGGGGATAATCTTTTTCTAATCGCCATCCCCAATTGAATAAGAGACCACTGCAACGCAGGTCTCTTCATTCTCTCCCATGTCTGTTTCGGCAAAACATTCGCATCTGACCCAAAATCCAGAATAACTTGGTCGATTTCATACTCTCCTATTTGCGCGGTGAGCTTCATCTCATGCCTTGTTCTTTCCTTATGCTTAACAATTTTCTTGACCACGTGTGGTCCCTCAGGAGCATTACCAACACATTTATTGATCAACTCCTATAATCCCTTTACGACCTTGCTATCGCGTAGCAGCTTCATACAGGTCTCCAAAATGGTAGTAAGCATGAATGGGTCCATTTCTTCAGACTGCTTATCTCGACTTCTCGAGGTAAAAGCCTCAACGAAGCTTTTCTTTTCTTCCATGAAGGTTTCCTTCGCGCACTCCAAATCAAAGCCAACCTCCTTTTTTGGAGCTTTGCGGACCCATTCACCTTCTTCAGGCCACTTTTCCTTATCTTTGCCAGTTGTCATTCCACTTCGCAGCGTAATATTCACATTGGGGTCCTCTTCTCGGGGTTCAACCCTCATTATCTGCAAGTTTTGTGTAGGCTGCTGAGGTTTCATCCCCTTCTCGCGCATCTTATCTATTAATACAGGGAAGTCTTCTATCGCGTGGTCAAACTGAGTGCAGTATCGGCACGACATGCGTGTCGGGTTCGTGCATTCTCGTGCATAGTATCTTGGACCTCCACAATTGTAGCAAATAACTTGCCCCTAACTTCTCGCAAGTCCTCCTTCGCCTCGACCTCATCCGTGCCCCTGATATCTTCCTCGCGTCCCCCCAAGGCCTTGATTCTGAGGCCATGTTGCTATTTTCATCCGATACGCGTGCGTTCTCTCCATCATTAACTCATAACTTTGGCAATTACACTCATCGTGACTCATTGATTGGCAGAAGTTGCATAAGTGCTGTTGCGGTGTCTGTACAAATTTCTGCAACAAGTGGCAATTATCTGTCGCATGTTTTCCATCTACCTGATAGATAGCACACCACAGTGCGGGCCCTGTACTTGGCCCTGCTTGAGTTTCTGGCCTCAGAGGCATTGACCCTCCTCCTGCAACATAATTCGCGAAGACAGAGCAATGATCTTTATCATGCCCTTGACTCTTACATTTCAAACACAAACCTCTTCGTGCACCTTTGGCCGAGCCGCTCTATCCTTCTTCAAACTTTGGAATCCTAGGCAAAGGTTCTGCAACTCTGCGTGAATCTGTTGAACTCCCAAAGCAACATCTTGAATTGGTGTCTCGTGTAGTCTCATTGCAATTTCTAGGGCCTCCGCTTGGGTCCCAATCTTTTGCTGTGATAAAGCAACTATCAGATAGACAAGAGTGAAGCCACAACCATTTGCGGTGCTTCCCATCGATAAGATTCATGTTAGCTTCGCGGATCTTGCACTTCAATCTCTGATCTAGCTCCCAGGGTGTCTCTCCAAGCTTCATCATGATCTCCTTGAATCCAACAATCGATTGCGCTTCAGACTTGGGCATACTGAATTCCTTATTCAACGTAGTTTGTATGTCTACCAATGCAGCCATTGTGTTATTAGTGCAGTACTTAATGTACCATGTTAACGGGTGTTCCTATAAAGCAGTAACCAACGTTGGTTTCTTCATCTAATCATCTGTAATGCCCCGGGCTTCCCACACAACCTTCACGACGAACCAAAACTAGTCCGGATCCTTATTCCCCTAGCCCTTGAACACGAGCAATTTTACTGAATTCGCCATAGCGAATGGTGTTGGAGGTGGAGGCGGTGTGGGTGAAGGTGTATGCGATGGAGGTGAAGATGGAGGTGGTGTGGGTGGATGGGGTATTTGCGGGAACCTTCACCTTATTAACTGGACAATGCTATGCGAAGAAGCTTGTGCTTCTTCTTCGTCATCACTCAGAGGAGGCTCAATCAGTGGGCTATATTCAAGTCCTGTTCCCTTTCTATCCTTGAATAATTTTCTACTTCGCGTAGCTCCAAACATCAAGGTAATTGCATAACGCGCTTTTCACACAAGAGCATTTTAATCCAAGTATTCAAAGAACTTAAATACTTAACTTGAGGTCCTTTGAAGAAGCGTCGCTTTACTGCATTGTAGCTAATCGAGGTATCGACCGTGAGCTCTGTCACAAATCCTCCTATGATACGATCAAGCCAGTGATCGACAATGCGTGCGAACTTATCTTCAGAGGCTTCCAATTTCCACACTAACTCCGGGGTCCACACTATTGAACCGTTAAACCTCCACCTTCCTTGGTTGTTTGCCAATTTAGCGATCCACTCATATAATTCGACCATGAAGGAACATAATAAAATTTCATGTATCTTTGTGTATAGATCCCTGTCCAACCACTATTCTTTCGTCAATCGCGGGTTCCTATTCTCTTGCGCTGTGAATTCGTGAATCTTCCTATCCAACCAATCTTCAGTTTCCTTCTTAGTTGGATTCCAGTGACGTGACATCACACATCTCTTTATGCAGATCCCGGTCCTGGCGACAAAACCATTTGTTGGCTTAGGGGGTCCTGACTCAGGTTCAACGTTAAGTTAGCCAAGCAAATCCCTACACTACTGGCCCTTTTGGCATCAATTCGCGGAGCGCAGACTGAAATCTCACCCGAAGTAGTATGGGGGGATGCTGGAACCAAGTTTCCGCACCTAGAGATGGTTATGATGTCCTTTTGTACCCTTTATTTGCCTTTGCACAGATCGATAAGCTCTTGATGCTTATCGATATAACTTCCTCTTACCAACCTCTAGACCTTCGCGAAGGTCTATGACTATCTTTCATGGACCTTAAACAGGCGAACCAATCACTTACACGCCTTTGTAATCTCTCCTAAGTCTGTTATTACTCAGATCGGCTTAAGTGTCTGATAACTTTAGCATGCATTAAGATATTCTTTGCGTAAACATATATTATGACTTGCATTCATATAACCATGTAAACCATGAAGACTCGCACATCAATACATCATTAAATTATAAGTGCAATATTCATCAATACATCATTAAATTATAAGTGCAATATTCATCATAACATAAACGTATTCATTCATAACATAAATAAATGGATAAAACACAGATATTTCTAGAACAGTTTCTTTATTGATATTTCAGATTTGCTTACAGACTCAAAATTACCTTGCACATTCAGCTGCAGGGATCCACGCACTCAGCTGCGGACTCTACTCTAGGCCTCTGCGCACTCAATTGCAGAGCCTCTCTTCTACTCTAAGACTCTTCGCTCTTAGCTCCTATTGATCCATTACATTCGTCTTCAAAACTTCTATGAATTGTCTTAGACTCTCTAAGACTCTCCTTTTAATACAATCCCATGGTCTGCGGACCATGGATAGGTCTATACAAGCCGACACAACTTACATAAAAGAAGGGTAAAGACCCTTTATGGCGCCTTACATCTACATGTGCTTTACATCTACGCGCTCCACGATCATAACTTGCAGAGATTTTACACTTTACATCACAAAAACTTGGGCTTTCAACCCCAAAACCTGACCTTAGTGGACCTTGTCCCAACACTAGCCTTACGGTGTCACCCTTATTTGGCTTGGCATGATGACATGGGCTCGATTGATGATGGCATGTTTGATGAGGAGGGTTTTGCTTGATGATTGCACACTTGTTGATGAGGAGATGGCCTTCGAGTGAGGGGCACTCTCTTGACCCATCCATGGCACATTTTGATGGAGATATTCACCTTTGGAATATGATGTCATCCTTGGAGGACCTTTTGCTCACATGCGTGGTCTAAAAAGGAAGCTTTTTATCATGTTTTATCATTGGTATAACTATCTTTTAGGTCGGCTTATGATTTACTTGCCTTGTAATCACTTAAAAATATTAATTTTAGGGTTTTTTTAGTCAATTATTGACGGAAATCGAGTTGGTTGCTCTTCTAGAAATAGAGGGAAGTCAATTTAGGAGATTCATGGTTACACACATCCATTTATATATCTAGAGAGAGTGTGCACTAGTCTTCTTTTTCTCTTAGACATACTGAAGCAATAAGGTAGCAAATTGTATTGGGGACGATATTGTTGCTTGGAGCTATTTTCTCTTGGATTGATGAAGTAATTCAATGATGAATTGTGCTATTTTATTGTGAGTAATTTCTTCCATTTTACAAATGGTGTAGAGTTAGGGTTCTTGTGAATTTTTCATCTTGATATATTGAAATTTTATGGTTCTAACGTATCCTTTGCAAAATTTGTCACCAAGTATCCATCAAGGAAACTTAGTATAGCATTCCTTGACCTTAAATCTCCAATTGATTGAAAGCCACCAGGGTTTAGATTGAGAGGTTTTTTCTCTCTTAACTCTCTCCAATCAAGATCTTCTACGATTGATGTCGCCCTTTTTGACTCCATACCCAAGAGTGATAAAAACAATAGTCTTTTGTGTGTCATTCTTTAGAAAAAAACCATTTTCCTTTTTATGTTTTATAGGGTAAGTTAGGGTTAGGTTACACCAAAACCCACATCTAATAGCATAAAATATCTTGGATTTCATATCCTAGGATTAACTTTTGCATTTATTATATTAACAATAAATAATTCTATATGAAATTTTTAGCCACCTTTCTAGGCCGACATCTAGCTGCTCACACATTTTCAACCATTGGAAAATTGTTGTAATCTTTGCTTTTGTTCTCATTCAATAACCTTGTTTATTTATTGGTTATCATTAATTATAAGCTATTTTGCTATTGCTGTCATAAATTTTGCATGTTGTAAAGTGTGCTTATTATAAGCTCTAATTTATAACAACAACCATTAAACAAGGCCGCATAGCTAGCGTTCCTTGCCGCTTAGTTTAAATTTTGAACTTTGAAAGATATGAACTAGTTTTTACATTTGAACAAAGGCTACATAGTAGCTACTCTTGCTTAGTTTAAATATAGTTAAATTAGAGTGGAAAATAATAAAGACATAGTTTTGTGGCTTAGTTTATATATATAAATTGGTTTATAATGTTAACCTTGTAAATTGTTGTTTAATTTTTTGTCAAAGCAAGATTAATTCCCTGTGGCTAAATAAGATGGAAAGAGTTGTACATTTTTAATAATAAACACTTATATGTTCAAACGACAAGAAAAATAAGCAGGTTGTGAAGGCACGAGGCCAAAGATAATTAAATCTTGGTTGAAATCTATCGGCAACAAGAATATGCAAGTCAATATGTCAAAATATACTACTAGCAAAAAATATGCAAGTTGTTTATGCTATGGTTTCTTTACAAAGAAATAACTAGGCTATCAATTGTTTAACATTTTGATATTATATGTGGCATAGAATAATTGACTAATAATTTTTTGTTTTATATTGGGTCATTACAAATATATATAATCAAGCGGATGTGTTGTAAAAGTATATAAATGGTTGTAAAACTTGTCTTAACAGTTGATTGTGGTGGTGTAGGCTTGACTTTGAACTTATTGTACGATGGACTTGAATTTGTGTTCAAGTATTTTTTATTTTTTATTTTTTATTTTTATTTTTGAGGCAATTGGTGGTAATGGTCAAAGACCGTCTTTACGAGAATATGTATATTATATTATATAATAAAATATATATATATATATATATATATATAACATTTGTCGCCTTTAGCAAAAGTGGAAAATGATTCTTATGAGCCTAACGAGTTTGGTGGTAAAACAATAATGAATAATGAAACATAAGATGCTTTAAAAAAGGTTCTAATATCCTAAGATAACTTTATTTTAGAAGATAATTTTGTTGGTTAGAATAGTTTTTGTTTTTGTTTTCTTGATTTAAGATATAATATTATATTATTATATAAAACATAAAATGATACAAATCTATATTTCAAACTTAATCTTCTTTTATTAATACAAAAAATAAATTAGTACAAAATTTTAACTCAAAATATTATTCCTTACAAATTTCATAATAATCTTAATTGATTATTTCAATTGAATTCAATCTGAAAGTGAACTGGACATTCCATGTGAACTTATAACCATTTTTGCTATATTGATTTTTATTATATATTTATGGGAGATTTTGTTTTCAACATAAAATATTAACCACTCATTAAATGCTTCTCCCACCAAAATAAATTGCAAAAAGATAAGAATGACTAAGCGAATGACAATGGTTCGTGAATTATGCCACATGGATGTGTCTGTGGTTAGTGTTGTTATTAATTTATATATATATATATATATATTATAATGACAATTCCTATTTGGTAGACTATAGCATAGTAAATGCCCCTGACATGGGGCCGATATAACACCATATAACACGCTGCCCGGTGATGAGAGAGAAAAAAAACGCGCGGGGGTTATATGGTGTTATATCGGCCACATGTCAGGGGGCATTTACTATGCTATAGTCTACGAAATAAGAACTGCCTATTATAATTGTTTGTAACTCTTTTATCCATTTATTAACAGAACAACCAATTTAATGCAAACATGGTACCAACTTCTGAAACTTCTATAATTTGACAAAGATCCTTTAACTAATAAAAAATGGTGGTCATCAGTTTTGTAATTTAGTACACATTTTCTTTAATATATGACGACTAACCGCACTTACAATCACAGGTTCGATCGTCTCGGAGAACGGAGTTCAATATATAATTTTATTTGTTGGTTCTTCACATAAGGCAAAAAATATATAGATGACGCTGCACGCCCTGCTTAGTTTCAATTTCACTGCCCTGGCAACGAGAAATTGATGGTAAATCCAACCCAAAAGTTTCGGTTATGGGATATCAAGTGAGATGCAAACTTTTCCCCATCTGACAGATTTTGGTTTTGAAAGCAATATTTAGTGTTAACTGCCAACGAAATTAATTGCATCTGTTTGTAGAGTCGATTTTGGCAAAATTGTAGAATAAACATAAATATATTTGATTCCATGTGATTATTAACAGCTTTCTTTAGTAAGCAATATGCTTATTAAACTGATGGTCACAGGGATGGGGGAGTTGATTTCTTTGGTTGAATGATCAATATGCTTGTTACTCGCTGGACTATGCATTGTTTGGATATATTAAAATTGGCAGTGAGGGATGTATTAAAAAGATCTCATGAGATCTCACGCTTAGCAACGCCGTTCAAATTATTGTGTGACAATGAAATCATCACAATAAAATTATATGACAATATTGTGTGGTGCAGATATTTTTAATATTTAGTCAAGTAATTACTAATTAGCTAGTCAATGACTTACATAATTAAATCTAATTAAATCTAACGACTTACTCAATACCATGCCATACACAAATATAATTATAAATAATAAAGATATTTAAATTTTCAGTTTTATTAAATATGTTAAATCATTATTTTTTAATTAAAAAATCAACTCATTCGCAATAGTTTTACATTTTAAAACACAACAAAATAAAATACTATCTTAGCACTCTGCACTGAATTAGTTTTTCTCTATGCCCTTAATATTTCATTTAAATATATAAAGATAATAAATCTATGTTTATTTTCATTTCAATTTTAATAGAAGGCGGCGAGCACAAGAGAGGCCACCGGCTTCCATGCAGAATACTCCATTGAAAATCACATTGAATAAAGGAAGAAAAACATTCGGCCATCGTCGTAAGTATTGATTGTTCAAGTTGGCTCTACTCGTCATAGCTCTTTATTACAAAATTAAAAAATTCCAAAATATCCTCAACCCTGGTTCAAATTAAGATTTAAATATTTGTGCAACCCCCTTAGTCTCATCACCGATGTCTTTATTACAAAATTAAAAAATTCCAAAATGTCCTCAACCCTGGTTCAAATTAAGATTTAAATATTTGTGCAACCCCCTTAGTCTCATCACCGATGTTCAGTGTTAGAACTGTATGTGTCAGTACTGTATCACAGTAAAAATCATAAGGAAAATGAAAATAAAATATTTTAAAAAATAAATATTTTTGTTTTTATAATCTTAATTTTAGATAAGAACTTTTATTTTTTAGTCAAAGATTTACTAATTGGATAGCCAGTAAATTTGCCAAAGCATTATACACCTGTTATGGGATAATAAGAGGTAGTATGTGTTTAGGATTTATTTGAGTATCTCTAGGACTATCTTAGCCATGTCTTTTGAACTCGTTACCTCATCTCACCTACCTAGAACCCTATCTTATTGAATATTATCTTTGGATGCTTATTTAGTAGAAGCCTTGGAGGGTGTTTAGCTTGAGAATTCATGGGTTATTTAATCTTCGAGATCCAATGGGGAAGCCTCCCTTGTGGGGATAACATCCATCCATAGAACAAGGGAACAATTACTGAGGTGAAAAAGGTGGTTGTTCTCATTGTTGCTCTTGCTTAGAGTGTGTAGTGAGGCTTTGCATTAAGGTGTTAGATTTTGCAGTGATAGGGATTTTACACTATGTGGGGGTGCTAGATTCTATTGTAACATTGGGAATAATAGCAACACCCCCTTTACTAACTAACCAACGCTCTTTAATGCTTATTTTTCATTTTGTTCAAAATTAAAAAAGTAACAATTTTCAATTATTTCATTGGTGTGGCTAATTTAAAAAAAAAAAAAAAATATGCTCCTAGGAATAGCTAGACTCACATGTTGTAGACATACTCGTGTTAGAAATAATTAAAAATGTTGTCAATGCTAAAATAAAGCAGAGAAATGATAGTAGGCAAAAGTGGATATATTTTTATTATAATAATACGAGCACATGTTCAATGTCTAATTAGAATGTTATAATGCTTGCCCTTTTGATATGATCATAAATAACTAAGTGGAAATAAGCTCAAGGGATTCTCCCAAGTGCATAGTATGAAATATACACTTGAAAAGGAGTATCCTCTGGGTTTGGTAGCGTGGTTACTGTTAGTCGCTCAGGAAAGGGTGGATTGGCTTTGGGTTCATTTTCCTATTTTTCTTCCTCATTCTCCAGGGGAGGAAGTTGGCGGTCTGGAAGGACCTTCCCAGATCACAGGTTGATCTACTGGATCTCCACAGCATAGGTAGGGCAGGTTGTCTCCCCAATGTATACCTGTTGGGCCTGTCTGTTGTTGGGGTTCGGGTTCGGTTGGGCAGGCATCTGGGGTTGTCTTCGAGTAGCAGGAGGTAATGGTTGTGGTTGAGTAGGTGGTGGAGGTAGAATGGCAGGAAGAGAGTTGTATTGGGGCCTCCACCCCTGCTGAGGTGCATTCCACTGAGGCTGTGGCTGGACATGTGAGGGAAACGAATGGGCAGTAGGCTGAGTATGGTATGGAGATGGGTAAGACGACGGAGGAGGTGCGGACCAGGAAGGATGAGCAGGGGGACCCCAAGAGGGTACATGAGCGGATTGGTTGGGGCTATAATAAGCTTGGGATGTCCCTTCTATCCCCTACTGGTAAGGTCTGGGCCCATGCGGCTTCCTTTGGTTGAGGAAGTAGAGAGGTTTAGTGGTTGCCTCAGTCCCCTGGTACATGGCTTTGAATCTGGGCAAGGTTGGGCATTGGTTTGTCGGGTGGTCTTCCTCACAAATGAAGCATACATCTACTAAGTGCAATGGACACTCATTCTTAGGGTGCTTCCTCATACATCTGGGATAGAAAATGGCCAAAGCTCTCTCAGCTTCCTCCTTCTTTTGTTGGATTCGGAAAGTATCAAGTTGCATGGCAATGGTCTATCTCGTCTCACTTTTGAGGTCTTCCATCTGATTAGCAAACTCATGCTTGGAGAAGGTGGTACTAGCTGAAAGTGGATTCTAAACACAGTCTTTATGTCCTCATAAGGTAGTTGGTAGATGTCTCCTCTAGCTAGCAAGTGAAGGGTATCTAGCAGGTCTTCAGGGACTCCTCGGAGCAGAACCAGCTTCAGAGATTCAGGTTCAAGTTTGCACCTGGCCCATTTATAACTAAGTTGGAACCTTTCCTCGTAGTCTTCTAAAGACTCATCATTTCCCATGGTCATCCAAAAGATTTATCCCTTTGTTTCTTTTGACCTACAGTAGTCCCGGTATTTGTTGTTAAAGGCTTGCTGCATCTGAGCCCAAGTGGTGACACTGTTTCCAGGTAACCCCATGAACCAGCGTAGCGCTGCATCCTTGAGGGTAGAAGGAAAGAGCTTCAACTTTTGCTCGTCCTCGGCATAGTCATAAGTTCAACAAAGGACATCAAACTCAAACAAGAAGGTATCAGGGTCTTCAGTGGTCAATCCATGGAAATGAGGTAAGGCTGAGGGACTTATGTTCTTCATTTTCATGTCCCCATTGGTCTCTCAGATGGGAAAGGCACCTTCTATTCTCTCGTTATCTCCTATACCGTTTCTGTGTTCAGCCATGGTCTCGAGAGGGATGTTCTCTTGCTCTTCTTCTGCTATAGGATCTTCATATATCTCTAGAGGTTCACCTATAGGTTCTTCTGGATCACGGCCACCAAAGAAGAGAGAAGGGTGACTCAGTGATGTGGTGGGGGTGTTGGGTAAGAATTTTTCGGTATTGTCTCTATTCCTACGAGGCATGAAATGAAATATTTTTGGCTGTTTTTTGTTTTTTTTTTCTCTGCTTATACCTGCAAAACTGAAAGAGATTGAATTGCAACTAACTAAAATCTATCTTGCTGAAATGAAAATGCGGAATTGAAATGAAAGCAGGAAATGACTAATCTATTTTGCTGAAAGGAAATTGCAGGAATGAAATGCTAGGCTACACTTGCAAAATTGAAATTGCGGAATTGAAATGCTAATCTACGCTTGCAGAATTGAAATTCTAGTCTAGGAAAGTAGGAAATGTCTAGTCTACTTTTGGGGAAATGAAATTACATAATGGAAATGAAATAAACTACTTGGCAGAAGGTTGTAGTAGAAAATAGAAGAAAAACAGCAATCACAAATACTCTGACGCTTCCACGGCAATGGCGCCAAAAAGAATGGTGGGCTCCAGTTGTTGGAAATAATACTGAGGGGGGGGGGGTGAATCAGTATTATCAAACTCTTTTTCAATTCAGATCTGACAATTGAAACTTGCATATACCTTCTAAACTTATAATTTAAATCATTCTTCAGATGTTTGTCATTAATTTGTATGTGAGAACCATATAGTTATGAGCAGGAACACAAAATAGACAGTCACACCAAGGAACACAAGATGTAAGGTGGAAACACAATGTGGGTGAAAACCACCTGCTGCAATATGTCTCTATCTTCTTTCAATTAGAAACTTCTTTTTACAATGATTTTGTATTGGTGCAGTCCTTTACCAATACTCAGGCTGCAACTTGTAGAGAGCTACCACTCTCTCTCGTTTTCCAACTTTTCTTGGAAGGGAGCTACAACCCCCTTAGCTCTTGTACTCGCTGAGATACTAGTACGTAGGTGCTGACCTACAGAAGGCTACTACCTTCTATTTTCTTCTAGGGACCACGTTTCATAAATTTTCAGACTGGATCCAAGAATATCAAATAGTCATCAAGTATATGTGCATCAACCAATTAACCAATAACTTCTTAGAATGCTATAAACAGAAAAATAGTACCAATTCTATACCCAGAACGTTGCAGCAATAGACAAAATCAGCTAAAATATATTTCAAGAAGAGTCCGCAACTTCAAGAATAACCTGCGGATGTCCACACTTTCTCTGTCTGTGGCCTGCGTAGCTCTGCTCCTGTGTTGTCTATGGCCTACGCAGCTTCGCCCCTGCACTATATGTGGCCTGCGCAGTTCCGCACCTGTGGCCTCTTCTGATCTGTGCACCTACGCAATTGCTCCTTCACTGTGCTGCGCACCTCCACACCTGATCCTTTACTGGTGCTGCGCACCTCCGCACCTGTGCCTTCTCTGATCCTGCACACCTTCGGATATAGATAGTTTATCAGTCCTCAAATATACCCCAGACTGTCAAATTCATAGATCCGTTCATGCGCCAAGGAGATCTCGACCCATCAGTAGATCTGACTTATAATGATCTAGTTTCTCCTTGATTCAGGTTCAACTATAACTCACCAACCGATTATCAGAAATTCAGATCTTACTATTCTTAAGATATTCAACACACTTGTGTCCAGCCAAATGATCTCATTTCCCTTTTATAGTTAAGGCCTTACACAAACCATGGATCAAAACCATTAAGAAACAATACTAGGGACCCAAAACCTGGGTTCAATATTTTAGATGCAAAAACCACAGGCCAAAACCATAGGATCAAAAACGTTGGGCTAAATACCATGGACCAAACTTAAGATGCGCATTTTTCTCTGCATGAAATTCCGTTCATTTTAGGTTCGCACCTTTTGGGCGGGAGACATGTGAACATGTCCGCACCTTTTCAACGGTCCTCTTGCGCAACCTGCCGATGGCGCACCTTTTGATCGGTGCACCTGCGGAACCAAAAAATAACACTGCTGCACTATAATTTATCATTTGAGATGAGTGGGTTGCCATCAAGTACAACATATGCATCATAATGCCAACACGAGTATTGCAACAATAATGCTACAACTCCTGGGACTCCCTTCTTTACTTTTATCAACCCGGTAGTCCGTAACAAACTTGGAAGCGACGGTGATGTATGCACAAGTACTAGCTCTTGTCGCGGCTGTCACTTGGTCAGCTGACACAAATCCGCTAGGAGTTTAAGCCAATTTCTATGAGCTCTGAGAAGAAGCTTTTTTAACTGATGGACGAAAGCTAACTCAAAGGAAGCTAGTCTACTTGCAGAAAGAAACTAAAAAGCTGAAAGGAAACGCAAACCCTAATTTTGCTAGCTAGCCCTACTGATGCAAGAAAGATGATGCAAGCTACTGAAAGAGATGCCATTGACTTCTAGGAAGGTAAAATACATGTGTCTCAGCTACTACTATCTGAAGAAAACATCTTTTTGTATTTTTGAACAAGTTGTCAGATTTATCATGCATGTGCTTTAACTGTTTTTGACTGTGCAGAGGTGGATTGATGAGAGGAAATGCTTGGAGGAGGTCGGGAAGGTTCAGAAAGGGCTTAAGGGGTCCCTAACACCCTTCCAGAGAGTTTCACAGAGTTTGGCTATCAAGAGACCACTTTCGTGAGCTTCTACAGGAAGTCTGCAGGGGTTCTACAGGATGTTCTGGTTCAGAAATGGGATTTTTGAGGATGGATGGAGGAAGAAAGATGAAGGAGTGGGTATGGAGGTGAGATAAGGGTGTGAGGAGGTCCAGGAATTGGGGAATTGATCCAGGTGGATGTTGGTGACCACCCACCTATCCCATTTGGACCCCCACAATTGTCTCTTTCAGCATTTTCAGTTTCCTTAATTGTAGCACAACTTACTA
>APFE030802352.1:139146-163226 GCA_000404065.3 Pinus taeda
AAAGTTACGACCCCGGGGAATTGATGTACCAATTTACCCAAAACGGGGCCCACAATTTGGCGTTTCATCTTCTAAGGGTCAGTTTTGGAATGTGAAGGGTTTTCCATTGTTTCTCAATAATAAATAGGCCTTCGAGCCTCATTGTAACAGAAGTTTTCGGAACAGTTCAGAGGCATGTAGCCGCACATCTCTTCTCAGAGATAAGTTACCATCGCCCTAGCTAGGTTATTTCCAATTCTGGTTGTAAGCATATTTCAGTATTTTCCATTAATGAAATGAAGTATTATTTCCGCTACATCTTTGTGTATATGGTTATCTCTGTATTTTATTGCGTTCCTGTTTAAATCCGGATCAGGAATGGAGCCGAGGAGCGGCGAGGATGGTTGGATCTGTTCAAGGAGGAGTGGAACAATGTTGCACAAAAATATGGGAATTAGGGCAAAGTGAGCAAATGGAAAACGTGAGGCAAGAATCCAAGTTGGAGGATGGAGAAGGTAGGATTTATGGAGTACAGGTAGATGGAGAGGTACTACAGGCGCTCTGCAAGTTATTTCTCAAACTGGACAAACAAACACTTGGAAAACCAATGACCTAGTTACTTCACTCTAATCTGACCTAAGTAACAACAAAGGAAATGAACAGAAGTTTATTTGCAGTGAAATACGTGAAATAGCTATGCAAAGTGGGCAATCAAGAACCTGAGCACGTAACCACAACTGGTGTCAATCTCTGCAAATGCAAATCTAACACTAATGATTGCATGGTGAAGCAAAGACAGTGTTTTTGTTGGCAGCAATGTCACCTTTGTCCCAGCTCACGATCCTACTGAGGGAGAGGTGAGATCAGAGGTGCTTGATGGCCTTTTTATGAAGTTCTTCCCTGTGATTAATTTATCAACTAAATCTGAACATGAAAAGCCTATCTAATCATCAACCATGACCTATGTAACCAGCAAGATGTTAATCTACTTAACATAAATTATTTTGCAAAGACATAAAAAGCAAATAACAATACACAAAGGAAGCCTTGGCACTTGGGTTGGGCCCAACCCCAAGAGCTATAGGCTCCTAAGAAAACTCAGAACTGATGCCACATGAATCTACTTCCCATTACTAAAAAATAACCATGTTCACAAGAAATTTATACCACAGCAGCTACAAAATGAGTTGAGAAAATAACAACACTCTAGTGCAAAATAACAACAGTCCAAAAAGTAACCTACGAAGGCTGAAATCCTCCCTATTTATACACTACGAGGGGCATCAGTAGCCCTCCTTAACTCAAGGGGCTCAGCTATTCAAACTGCTAGTAAACAGTCACTTTTCACCAAGCTGCTCGGCTGCCTTTAGGATTCGTTTTGGTGACCTGCTGAGCTTCGAATTGAGGGTAGAGATTTCGAGGAATGGCCATTTAATGCAAGAGACATCCTTCCCACGAATCCTCACCCTTTTTCCTTCATGCTTGGTTGTCATCTAGCTCATAATTGCTTGGCGTTTTTCCAAAATTTGTTCAAAAAACCTGAAATAACCACGTATTAGCCTTCTTGATAAAGTGACCACCCTCATTTGTTCAACTAACATAAACATACTCAAAAAACATGCATAAACTATGAAAAATGGTGGATTGATCAAGAACAATTAGGCAAAATGAGCCCAATAAGTTACCCAATTTGGGGCTCATCAGATGCCACCTTTGGTGACATTCAATGTTTGGTGACCGAGACTATGGTCTGTCACCATTGCTCGTATGAAATGGTGATAGTCACTATCCATCATTATAAATCATTATTAGTGACGGACCTTGAATGTCACTACAACAATTATACTTTTGGCGATGCCACCTTTAGTGATGTTCTGTTTTTGGTGGCGGAGGCTATGGTCTATCACCATTGTTCATATGAAATGGTGACGGTCACTATCCATCCTTATAAATCATTATTGGTGACGAACTTTGAATGTCACCACAACCCCTATACTTTGGCAACGTTCAATTTTTGTTGACGAAGGCTCTTTTGACCATCACGAATGAGCTTATGGTGACATTTTTCACCCCTCAACAATGTCCTTTTTTCTTGTAGTGTATATAGTGGAAGTCATTATTGAATGGTGTTAGGTCAACAACTAAGATTCCAAGATATAATTTCACATGGAAATTGTGTTTTTTAACAAAGTTACTTAATATAACTTTTATAATCAATATAATTATTTTATACATCTCTATTTATAATATAATTTAGACCAAGATATATATCACATGGTCCTAATCTCCAAAAAGCTAAGTGTTTTCCTCCAAATTTCTAATGCTTCTCCTCCTAAATAGGCACCTCACCTCATCAAACAACTAAATCCCTCAATGTGTGCACCCACTAGATTAGTCAATATATTTAAGGGTCGTGAGCATTGTCCATTATTGAATGGTTTGAGCATTCATAGGATTAGTAAAAAAAGCCTTTAAAAATATAATATGACCGAGATAATTCAAATAAGTCTTGGCAAATACACACTTTATTTCTTTTACATAGTACTTATGTTGTCTTAAAAAATTCCAATAAAAGGTCCAAATTCGCTGAAGGTTGTGTGAATGTTTTACCATATATGATATATCATCAAAGAAAACCAAGACAAGCTTGCATGTATGCTTACCATGAACTAATTTGTTCCTTAAGGCATGAATTGTATCAAGTACATCATAGAGGTCAAATGGCTTCCACTTAAATTGGTGGTGGCCATATTTCTTAAATGAAATATTCTCTTGGTCTTGGAGTTGTATATGTATTTTGTAGTAAGAATAGAGTTCAATCATAGAAACCTATTTGACACCATGTTGGTAATATGTGGAATCATCAATGTGAAGAAGAGGTAATTTATTTGTAATGGTGATTCAATCGAGTGGCATACAATCAATTCAGTGATAAGCATTATTTTTTTCCTTTCCAAGGTAAAAGGGAAAAAGAAAATGGCTCTTATTAGGAGTCATCATCTAATCTTCCAAGAGTTTGCCTTTTAATCTTAAACTTTTAAATTTGACCATATCAATAGGGACAAACCATTGTGGGGTTCTTAGTAAGTTCAAGCTAAATAACATGTACCATACCCCTTTCAAAGGAAATTTCTACAAGTAGCTCTTAGAATGACACTAAGGAAAACAAATTGTGGGGCATTTAGTGCGGTCAATCTCAATGACATGTACCAAACCCATTTCAAGGGGAATTTCTACAATCATCTCTTATAATATCACCATGAACAAACCACAATGGGGCATAGTAGAGTAAGATCCAATAACATGTACTAAACCTATTTTAGGGGGGCCAAGGGGTTGTAAGCATCTCTTAAAAGACTACCTTGTATATATGTAGTAGCGTAGATAAAAATAGAACATGAGATCTTTTAGAAGGCTCTAGTTTCATACAATACAAAGACAAATCAACTCTTCTTCAAAATTGTGTTAGGGTGTTTGGAGTCAAGATTTTAGATATATTAAATGGTAGGCCTTAAAAGTATATTCATGACCATTTTGGGCCCCAATGAATTAAGTCATTAAATACCCAAAAGAGAATGTATGATAATGTCTATGACATTAAAGTCACCCTTGAGGGTATTTCCTTCCATTATAAACTCCATAAGCTTATGCACCCAACTATCATACCAAATATGTATGGTTGAGTATGTTGATGGGGAAGCATTTATATGTCTAAAAATGAAAGCCCGGTTTCTTAGTATGTTTATTGTAGAACATGCTCATTGAATTATGAAGATCAATTCAAATGAGGAGCCTTTGTTTCTTAATGTGAGCATAAAACTTGAAGGTATGAAAGCTACCCAACCCAATCACTAGGGCAAGGGACATTGAGGGTTTCTCTATTTTTTATGGTGGAAAGGATTTGATCCGGAATTATGCAGGAACACAAAAAAAACATAGATATAAACATAGAGATGCATCAAAAATAAAAATTCATTTCATTAATATCAAAGAAGTAAAATATGCTTACATACATAATGGAAATAAACTAGCTTGGGTGATGGTAGCTTATCTCTAAGAAGAGATGTGGAGACTACATGCCTTTGAATTGTGTTAAAATGACGCTCAAAGGCCTATTTATTATTGGGAAACAATGGAAAACTTGAAACATCCAAAAACCTAACCCTAGGAGATGAAGCGTCAAAACTACGAGCCCCGTTTGGGTAAATTGGTACATCAACTTCCTGGGGCCATTACTTTGGCATACGATATATGTTTGACGTGCACAATACTTTGTTAGAAATATATATTCGAGGAATACATATTTTGACTGCAAACATCATTACATAACTCACATTTTCCTATTTTCCCAAAAAAACCATTGTTTAGGGCCTCAAAACAGCTCTGAAAGTTCAGGACCCAAAAAATTGCCAAAAATAGTAAATTGTGCTACAATTAAGGAAACTAAAAAAATGAAAGAAATAATGGTGGGGTCCAAGTGGAATAGGTGGATCACCACCAATATCCACCTGGATTAGTATTCCCTCCTTAGGAAGCAATCCCCATTGTGTTGAGTTCCTCCATGAGATGGGGAAATTTTTGCTCAACTTGGTCCCTGATGAGCCACTTTCCTTGGTGCAGGAACTAGCCATCTTTGATAACCCGATACAGTTGGATTTTCTATTGATGAGTATTCTTAATATGTGTGTCCATGATCCAATCATTTATGGCCTATTTCATGTTATCTGGGTTTATCTCTATTTGTGTGAGTTGTTCTGCAACGTCTTATGTGTCCAGTAATGGTGGAAAGTATGGTCGGAGGCGGTCCACATTGAACACTAGGTGCAGGCCAAGGAATGGGAGAATGCTGAGCTCAAAAGCATTGTCTCACATAGACTTGGTAATGGTGTAGGGCCCATATCAGAGTGGTTTGAGATTTATATGGGCTCCAATAAGGCATTATTTCTACAAATGCAACCAAACTTTGTCGCCCACCTAAAACTTGTGTGGCACCCGATGTTGATCATGTCTTGCTTGTACTTAGCATTGGACTTCTCCAAGATTCCGTGAACATGCTGGAGGATTTTTTGGATGCATTCAATAAATATGGTTATTTTATCATCCTTGGACTATATATGTGTGGATTCCATCAGTGTAGTCACATGAGGCATGGCAACATCAATCATACATAACGGTTGAAATCCTAGACCCACTTGAAGGCCCTCACATAGGGAAGGCTCTCATCCTAGGTTCATGGATTCTTGGAGTTTTACATGCAGAGTATGTGCACTATCATCCCATTGAAAACCTCTATCTGGCCATCAGTCTAGGGATGGAATGCAGTTGACTTAGTGAGCTCGGTGTCTAATAGTGTACGTAGGCTTGACCAGAATGTTCTCAAGAACCTGCTATCCCGATCTCATATAATGGTCCGCGGGGTCCCAAAATGTACCCACACTTGTTCAAAGAAAATTTTGGCAGTGTCCTCTCTTGTGATACTCTTCTTGCAAGCCGCCAAAATAGCCATCTTAGAAAATCTATCCATGACCACAAATACACAGTCATTACCATGCTTGGTAGAAGGGAGGCCAGAAGTATAGTCCATGGAGATGGATTCCCAAGATTGGTTGGGAGTAGGCAGAGGAGTGTACAACATTTGATTCTTGATGGTTGGCTTAGCAATGGCATAGGCAGTGCACAATCCAATATATTTCCCAACATCCAATAAAATTACTTTTTTAGTACGGCCATAGTTTTCTCCACACCAAAGTGTCATGCGACCCAACTGTAGTGCGCCTCCCAAATCATCTTGGCATTCTCGCTTGAAGGAACACAAAGGTGGCCTAGGTAGCATAATAATGCATCCCAGAGGTAGAAATCAGGAAATTTCTTACCCTCCACTTGAATCTGGTATGTGGAGGTGAACTCTAGATCATTTTTGTATAGTTGCGACCATCTAGAGGTCGTGTGGCCACAAGAATTGAGAACAATAGTCAATGATGCAACTAGGGGCCAGTTGAGGCGGTCTGAAACATGATTGATGCTTCCCTTTTGTATTTAATGTTCAAGTGTAATTATTGTAGATATGTAAACCACTTCTAATTAAGATCGTTCTACAACTTCCCTTGCATCTGTATAAGCTAAAGAGGTCAATGATTGGTATGGATGAATATCTTTTCCCCCAAAATGTGATGCTTCCATTGCCAGCAATATTGCATGATGAAATACATATTGTTATCATAGGTGGGGTACTTTTGAATTGTATTGGAAAGTGTCTCATATGATAGGCCACTTAATGCACGTGCTAGGTGAGGAATACACCAATAGCATAGTTGGAGGCATCTATCTCAATTTAAAATGGTTGTTGCAGGTATGGCAAAGTGAGTACTGTTGCAGAGCAAAGGCGACGCTTCAACTCAATGAATTCCTTCTATTGGGACTCAAACCAGGAAAACCTTACTTTTAGTCTGCCCTTGGTAATCTGACTCAAATGCCAAGTTATATGGAAGAATCCTAACACAAACCTAGGATAAAAATTTGCAAGGCCCATTCTGTTAGAGTGGTCGGGGCTAGCCAATTCTGAATGATTTAGATCTTATTCGAATCCACATGCACACCTTGCTCATCTATGATGTAACTTAGATATTGGAAATGGATCATGCCAAAGGTGCATTTCTTTGGTTTGGCACACAATTTGTGTTTCCACGGGGTTTGAAGGACATGTTGAATGTGTTGCAAGTGTTCTTCCCAACTCTGGTTGAAGATGCGGATGTCATCCAGATAAACAACCATGAATGATTTGGTGAAGGGTCGTAAGATGTCATCCATTAGCCTCATAAAAGTAGCAAGGGAATTTGGTAACCTGAAGGGCATAACCAACCATTCAAAAAGGCCTTCTTTGGATTTGGAGGTGGTCTTCCATACATCTATAGGATCTATTGGAACCTGATGATAGCCAAACTTCAGATCAATCTTACAAAAATACTTGGCCTTCTTGAGTTGGTCCAGAAGGTCATCAATCTGTGGGACTAGATACCTGTTCCTGAAAGTGATTTTTTTTAGTGTATAATAATTAATGCAGAGTCTCTACGTCCCATCCTTCTTCTGTACAAGTATAATTGGGCTCCCACAAGGAAAGGAACTTGGCCGGATGTGCCTATTTTGTAGCAACTCCTATATATTTCACTTGATTTCTTCATTTTCTAGAATGGAGCAGCGATATATTGGCTCATTGGGTAGAGGTGCTCCAGGAGTCAGATCAATCAAATGATTGACCTAACATTGTAAGGGTACTCTTGTGGGTGATGTCCTTGTATTGTTCCATGACCTTATCCACCTGCTCCTGCTATGTGGAGGAACCCTTCCCAGGGGCCATGGATGTGGCCACAATCTTCCCCTTACTTTGAGATCGAATAAAAAAGAAAACAAATTTCCTAGTCTGGGATATGATCTTACTACATTGCTTAGAAGATATCAAATAGATTGCAGTAGGATGGGCTACCTCTAGTATTATTGCCCAAATAAATAATAATAGTGTGAGGCCTTGACTCATACATAACATGACGCTTCCACAAGTATGGTTGGCCTAATAATACATCACAAACTTCAAGAGTAGTAACATCACACAATACTGCATCCATGAAGGGCTTGATGTTGTATGGAAGGTGGCACTACTGGCTGACGCGGACATCTCATCCCTGGTGAAGCCACCAACTGGTGTATCATTGTGGGTGTGGTGTGGTCGGTAGGCCCAACCGCTTCATGAACTCTGTTGGAATGAGGTTCTTTTAGCTCCCGTTGTCAACAATGAATTGCAACGGTGAACCCTTCACCCACATTTGTGACTGGAAGAGAGCTCCTCCTCCTCTAGATCATTGGGCTCAATCTTATGGATCTTGGTGGTGGAAATAGTGGCGCTGGCCTCCATATCAATAATTTTCTTCCCTCTGTCATTTCCCTTGTCGGTTTATGACTTAGAGTCAGAACATGCATTTGACTCTAAATCCTTCAGCTCAGACACTATTGATTGCTTAGCTCGACACTCACTTGTTTTGTGAGCGGGGAACTTATGGAACTCACACCACTTTCTTGTGTCCTTCTTTGTCTTCATGGTTTTTTTCTTTTCTTGCATCTTCGATAGGTTGTCCTGGGTCACCCCACCTTAGCTTTATCCTTTATTCTACAGTTTGGGGGGGCCTTTCCCTTGCTTTGAATTCGCAAATCCAAAGTCTTTATTCTTCTGTTTAAATTTCTACTCAATCTTGACAGTGTATTGATAGGCTACACCAACTGAGGAGATGTCCAAGAACTCCATCTCATGCTCGATGTACTTATATAGACAGTAGCAATACTTGAGTAGCAAATGTCGCTCGGAATCCTTAATACCTAGTTTTGTGTGAAGGGTATGAAAAATATTTGTGAACTCTGGCACATATTGGTCCCTTCCTTGTCGTACCATGGTCGAATTTATGTATTTATCTACATAGCTCCTGATAGGGTAATATTGTTCCTTGATGGCATCTCATAAAGAATTCCAAGTGGTTGCGACTGAAAATAGTGAGGATTCCCTCTCGTCCTTTTGTTCATAGTAGGTTTCCCACCAATCCTTAACATGGGGGTTCTTTGAGAAGTGAAAAAGTAATCTTTTTCTAATTGGAAAAATCATGAATCGAAAAATATCCTTCCAATGGATTTAACCATGTATCTATATGGCCTTCAAATATGGGAAAGTCAAAGTTAACTTGTATCTTAAAAGGAGTGGTGCCTACAGAGTGGTTTTTGGATGAAGATGTGTCGCATGTGGGTAGTCGCTGAAGGATCTGGGAAAAGTTATCCATCATCACATTCCTTTGTCACTTGAGGGCTTCCTCGAGAAATATTTTGAAAGGATTTTATAAGCCCTATTCTTTATTTTCTTCTGCCATGGGAGGTCGTCGAGTTTTTCAAGGTTGGTCTAAGAAAGGTTCAACCAGTTCAAGCCCTAACTCCCTATACCCTAACCTCATTGGGGACATTCAAAGGAAAACAAAGAAAGAGCATACCACTCTGATACCACTGATCTAGACTTATGCAGGAATGCAACAAAATACAGACCTAAACATAAACATAGAGATGCAGAAAAATAAAACTTCATTTCACTAATATCAAAGAACTGAAATATGCTTACATATAGAATGGAAATAAGCTTATTCGGGTGATGGTAGCTTATCTTTGAGAAGAGTTGTGGTAGCTACATGCCTCTGAACTATGTTACAATGAGGCTCAAAGGCCTATTAATTATTGAGAAACAATGGAAAACCCTAGACATAAAAAAAAAACTAACCCTAGAAGATGAAGCGCCAAAATTGTGGGCCCTGTTTGGGTAAATCGGTACATCAACTTCTCGAGGTTGATACTTTGGTATATGATCTTCATTTGATGCAAACAATACCATGTTAGAAATATATATCCAAGGACTGCATATTTTGACTGAAAATGTGACTTGCAAACCCACTTTTGTCCATTTTCCAAAAAAAATCGTTTAGGGCCTCAAAAAAGCTCCAGAAGTTCAAGACCCGAAAAACTGCCAAAAATAGTAAATTGTGCTACAATTAAGGAAAATAAAAAATTGAAAGAAACCATGGTGGGGGTCCAAGTGGAATAGGCAGGTGGTGGGTGACCATGAATATCCTCTTAGATCAGGGTTGTTCATTAACCTAAATCCATTATCTAGTTGTTTGAGTGTTACCTTAGTAAAATTAGATTAAGGCTATGATGATGTAGCTATTCAATGATTAAAAAAATTTGAGGATTGAAAAAATTCCTCTTAAACCAAGGTTGGTAACATTTATGACAAATATTTGAGGTTGAGAAATTAGGTTTTTGGATAAGCTAGAGTCTAGGGTTTTTGAGTTTAGACATTTCAAACATTCCTTAACCTCCTTATCATATGCATAATACTTTTTACTAGAGTCAAGTATCATGCTCTTCTAGCTATAGTAATGGTGTCTAAAGATTCAAGGTCAAACATTCTTACCTCAAACCAAATTTTTTACGTCAAATTGAAATTTATATACTCTAGAGTAAATCTACTAAGAATTTTGAATTGACTTCAACAGTTGAAGCTTACCATTATATTCATCCATTGTTACAAATGTCCTAAAACAAGTGAATTAGTAAAACATTATAGGACCCATCCCAATAATCATTGCACCCTAATTTAATGCATCTACAATCTCTCCAGAATCCCCTCTTATAAGGTTTTTACAATCCATATCTCACTCAAGATATGGGTTGTCCCATCAAAATATTATAAGGATGCATTCAAATTATCCTCTTGGTTATGTGGCACTTTGAATGCTGATTTGATTTTGCTTGGCTATGCATACACTTTATTTCACCTACACAATCATATTTTAATATCCTCATCTAAAGGTTGAAGTTAGGTATATAAAAGTTCGATGTGGTTGACATGATCGGAGGAGAATTACCTCTCTGTCCCAAGTGTTTATATCTGCCTATCCTCATATATTTTGGGGTTGTGGACTAAAATATCTAGCTTAGGGTCCTATTTACACGGCAAATTTTCGCTATGCCAACAAGGGGAACTAACCCGATCGCAGACCCCAATTAGATCCGCTTTCCTTTGGAGTGGATAGTTCCAACGGGTTTTAAAGGATCCTGTAAGCTATTATAGATGTTGAAAGATTACTTCTTGGAGGAAGATTTCAATTAAATCAACAAAAGAAACAACTAACCTATATGTATTAAATCCTATCTACACTATTTCTAACTACTTATGCTAGTCCTAACTATTCTAATCTATCCGGCAGGAGCATAACAAAAAGAGGTTAAACATCAAATATAGATTCCAAGTCCAAATGAATCAATTACTGGTTCACAAATGAAAAAGGTTGTATTAAATCTTAATTGCAGTCTAATTACTCATACAAGAATACACATTACTTTCCACAAATAAAACTTGCAACTGATGTTTAACAAGGTTTCGAATCAACAACCTTTCATGAATTAACCATGGTAACAAATTATATTTGAATAACCAAGACTAGTCATGAACTGTCTGTTATCAATATGCACAATACAAAACACATTTATATTTATGCCAGCAACAACACCCTGATTCTAAACACATGAAAGAAGAGGAAAATAATTCTGAAAAAGGCTCCTTCTTGACCCAAACAATCCTCTTTATTAGCACAATAAATCCAAAGTTTTTTTTCCCTAAAAAGAAATTCCACCCTCCATCTTCGGGGGTTTTACTTATGCGGGAAGAAACTGACCCTCTGTATCCCCCTGACCCTCCATCTTCCTGGCTTATTCAATATACAAATTAAAATATACGGATCTAGAACGGTCCGTCCAATTTCCGACACATTGAAGCTACATTTGTTGGGGCATTTTTATTTCATGGGGAAATGAAAGGATGTCGATTAAAAGAGCGGTACTACGTGTCATCTCTTTGCACCTGTATGGATCGGACGTTATTCCCTATTATTTCCTAAAGGAAACTGAAGAAAATACGCTCATCATCCCACATCTTGCATGATTTAAGGTGTATCTGGAGGTAATAACATATTGATGGATCAACACTCTCATGAGTGCTTCCACTGAACATAAAGTGTACCTCCATTATGCGCTATGGTGGTTTGTATCCCTTTCTTGCAAAGTATGTCTTTGCAATATCGACATCAGTGGTGCAGAGGTGTCGTCTTGATATAAATCACATTTATCTGTTATTGGGTCCACTCGAACTCGTCTTTCTTCTCTTGGTCCTCACTTGAAGAAATAGTTCATATTAGCTATGATTATGAGAAATATGACAGACATGCCCACAAACAAACTTTGCCTTCAGTCACAGTTTCCATTTAATTTCACAATGCAGAGCAACCGTGATTACTAAGCCGTTGAACTTGGACCATTCATTTTATCATATTTTCCTTTAAAAAACCCATACCACAACACTATATCGGGACACATGGGAATACATGGGAAAACCCACAGCCGAACCATAAGGCCGGACTTCAAATAATATGCACCCAGTCTATAGTTATCGTCGGGTCCGCTCATCACCCCTTTGCATATCGCATGTCACTTTACTGTCGTTGACTGCTGACTGCGATTTTTGATTGGGGGAAGTGAACTCGAAAAATATATATGTTGTGCTTAATAGTCTTGGCAGGTCTACCATATTGCATTGCGCCTTATGTATAAACCTTGGGTTCCGCTGATTGTGACTTGTGATAGGCTGGACCTGAAAAGTATATGTGTTATGGTTAATAATTCTGATGGGTCCACCAATGTGACAGAGCGCTTTATGTACAAACCTTGGGTTCCACCGATTGCGATATGTGATAGGCTAGACCTGAAAATATATATGTTGCAGTTAATGATCCCAGTGGGTCCGCCATATCATGAAATGTTTGAAGCTTGGGCCTATACACTAGTTGAGAGCATCAATTACGAGATGTGATGTGATCAGATACTTGATCGCATCACATTTATTCATGGGAGATGGACCTTTGGCCTTTGCCAGTGCGAAAAGCAATATGCGATGGAGGCATGGACAAGCGATTGTGATAAGCAATGAAGGCATGCATCGAGAGATGTGTAAAGACCGAGGAAGTGTGAAAAGGGTAAGTTCTGCATATTTGTATAGTATTTATATTATCAAAGCATTGATATAGAAATGAGGATGCGATAGAAGGTTTTGAGGATTAAAAGGTCCCTATGAAGGATATGAATGAAGGGCTAAACTGGGCTATAAATGAATCATTCCGCAAAGATTTATTCAAGGGGGGTCTTAACCATTAAGAATGGAAGATTTGACTCGGCAGAGTGTTAAAATCCCTGGGATAAAAACAGATCATTTGGAGAGTTATCATTCGGAGAAATAAAAGATCAAACTTCTAGAGGACCCATTCAAATATGCTACCAAGGCAGGTTTTAATAGGGTGGTGGTTGTGGCCACAACAAATGGCGAACCGTTGGTTGAACCCGTTATCTCTGTTACCAAATAAACTTTGGATTAGTAGAACATCATGGTGTTAAGATAAACTTGAAATGCAAACTGTATAGACGGATAGGCATGGGTTCCACTTCAGCATTAATAGCTTTAGGCAGGATAAAGACAAATAGCTTCTACTTACCGATAGGGTTTTGACAGGCATTCTCCAATGGTCGTATTATGGGATTTTTTGACCTTCCTTCACCTGTTTTCTACTTTCAAAATCCTTTCAGGGCCATCATCGGTCTGTCAATACCTGTTTAGGTGTGTACCTCAACTCTTTATCGCTCATCAAACTTGATGTAGATATGTTTATCTACACTTTATGTAAGAATTTTAGTGCTATACTTTCGTATGATTGAATGGGGGCAGTCATGGATCATGCCATATTTTTAAACTGCTTAAGCAAGGTTGGGCTTACTATGTCAACCGGTACTCTAATTCCAGCAACAATCCCTACTCCAACTAACTTCCCAAACAAATTGTCCTTCCAGATTGGCACAAGGACTCAACATTTCATTTTCTTTTACATAAGTCCTTCCAGTTTCAGGCACAAGGACTAGAGCACAATTCAATTTGCCACAGGATATACGATAGCGAGCTTAGCCCATGAGAGGAGGTTTACTTGTAGATGACAGATATTGGAAATTTTAGTGTGGTGGACAAAACCAATGGAGAATGATTGGAAACCTTATATACAAGTATAGGCTAGGTCTGGATGGGATTTTAAAAATACAGCATTCCGCCATGCTAGTCCATCTGTAGTTGCACATTTTTCGTTTTAATAAGATGCCCCTACATGCTTCGGGTATCCATGTTATCAACAGATCCTACCTGGTTCCCAACAGATGCCAATGAGTGGCTTTGATTTTAATTTCACGGCTGATTTTCCAGTTCTCATAGGCTCATTGAAGGTTTGCTTGATTTGTAAGGTAATGATGAATTTAGGATTGGAAGACTCATCAGCGTTACTGAGGGAGGCAAAAAGCTGACGGTGGGGAATGTGGGCAATCTAAAGAGAGTTATAAAGGTGAAAACGAGACTGAAGGATCGGAATCAATTGGCTAAAAAGGACTGAAATTCAAAACAGAAGGAAAATAAACTTTGCGAAAAACAAGAACGGACGGGACGAAATATGACTTAAGCTAACAACAAAATCAAAATGAATCCTAACATACTCAGGAGGTAACGACCATGTGGTGGCTACTGGAAGTATCTCTTAAGATGTTGGTCATTAACAGGGAGTTTTTCAGTTTCTCCCTGTAAAGTTTCCAATCTGTAAGTTCCCTGACAAATTTTTTCCTCAACTTGGAACGGGCCCAGCCATAAGTGTTGGAATTTCACGTGCTTACCTTTTGGCTCACTGAACTTGTCCCATTTCAAGACTAGCTCTCCTACTTGGTAATCTTTATCTCCTTCCAAATGGTGATCAAACCATATCTTCACAATCATTTGATAATTTCTATATTTATTTTTGGCTTTATCTCTCAATTCTTCCAACATCACCAGTTGGTTGATACTTTTTTGAAGTAAGGTTGAAGCGGTCCCTCTCTAAGCTTGGGAGAGTTGTAAAGAGGGAAGGGTAACGTTAGGAGGCAATATGGCTTCATGTCCATAGACGAGGAAGTATGGGGAGTTTCCTAGTGCTACTTTTGGGGTGACCCTAGTGGCCCAAAGGGCGTTTGTTAGAGCATTGTGCCAATTCCTCTAGTTGTTAGCGACAGATTTACAGATTATGCGGATGAGGTTTTTATTTGAGGACTCTGCAACTCCATTTCCCTGGGGGTAATAGTTTGATGCATACCTTACACAAATTGATTTATCGATAGAAAATTCAATCAATTTTAGGTATCAAAAGTAAGAAGCATTATCAAATATGAGAGCATCAGGGATGCCAAACCTGTTGATAATAAATTTCTCAATAAAAGATATTACCTCGTCTTCGTTAACCTTACGAAGCGGGATGGCTTCGATCCATCTGGTGAAGTAGTCAGTTGCCATGAGTATATACTTATGCTGCTGTGAAGAGTTCAGAGTGATCTCACCTATGACATCAAGGCCCCATTGCTGGAATGGGTGATAAATCATAATGGGCCTAAGGGAAAAGGCTGGCTTTCTTTCTCGTCCTACAACAGTTTGACACACCTTGCATTTTTTAGCGTAGCCATGTGAGTCTCTGAACATTGTGGGCCAATAATATCCAGCTCTTAATATTTTGTGAGTAGTGGTCTCTCCTCCATAGTGACCACCTGTTGGCCTGTTGTGCATTTCTTTCAAGACATGATCAGCATCATCCTTTTCCAAACACCTCAGCCAGACTCTGTCATAATTTTTTCTATATAATGTGTCATTGGCCAGGTGGATGCATCAGGACATGATCCCCGTGCTAAATAAAAGCATATGTCGTAGTACCATGACTCAGGGTCCAAAGGGACTTCCAATGTTTCACCCTCACACATTAGTGTCTCATTAATCCATAGCGGATTCTCCCTTAATTCTACTTGTGCATTCTGTATGCTTTGCACTTCTAGCTCTTCAAACACCCCTTCTTTATCTGCCAAGGCTTCTACCGCGAGCTGACACAATCCCTACCCTCAAACTATCTTTGTTGTCTTAATCTTGAGGTCATATTCTTGAAGGGCAGTTATCCAATTCCCTCTCTGTTCACCCATTTATTTCTGCACGAAGAGGGCTCTGACAACAGGGTGGGGAACGATTACTTTAGTCCTAGCCTTTAATAAATAAGGGTGGAAATGTTTTATGGCTTTAAAAACTGCAAAACCTTGTTTCTCCACATCTAGGTAGTTCAGTTCTGCTCCCTGAAGATTAGAGCTCATATAAGAAATAGGAAATTTGTTGCCATCATCATTTTTTTGGGTGAGGATTGTGGCATATGAAACATCAGAAGTGACAATGTATAAGAGGAATCCCTTGTCGAAACTAGGGCTGACCAACGCAGGAGCTTCTGTGATGGCCTCCTTAATTTGCTGAAATGATTTCTTAGCTTCATCGCTCCACCTATACACAACATATTTCTTCATCATTAGCTGGATGAGACGCACTATTTCTGTGAAACCTAAAACGAATTTCCTAACGAAATTAATTTTCCCGAAGAAAGATTGCATTTCCCTTTTATTTGTAGGGGGTTGTATTATCATGATGGTCTTTATTATTTCAAGATCAATAACAATCCTTTCTTTAGAGAGGATATTGTTTAGTCAATTTAGTGTGTCCTAAATTGCTACATTAATTATCAATCCGAGATGCGTAAGCTAATGAAGTGTGGTGCACTATATGTGCAAGAGAACCTCTTTCTTACTTTTTGTTGTTTTTGATTTTTATTTTGTTTTGGGGGTTTTTATCTTCGTTTATATCCTAATGTGAATGGAAATCCTATCCCTGAGTTTTAAGAATACTCTGGAAGGCAAGTATGGATACAGATTTTAAGGCAATTATGTCCTTTATAATGATTTCCAGAATCTTAACACTTCGGAGAGTCTTAGAACATACTAGTGATGAAATTAATACTTGAACAAAAATGAAAATGTGCTGCTATTCAAATTAAACAAATAATGAACTACTGATCATGAAACCATTATCTCTGTTGCTTATCTAAGTATAGACAGAAAAATGAGTTAAGCTACTGCACTCAACAAATAAAACTAATAAAAGTAAAATCAATTCACTTCATTCATAGTCCGATAGCTCGCCAGGTAGTCTAAGCTATGGCTTTAGGAGATAACGTCAATGATATGAGCAAGTCGATATCTAATTGCAGAAAAGTAAAACTAAAATCAAATCACATCATTCATAGTCTGAGAGCTCGCTAGGTAGTCTAAGCTGTGGCTTTAGGAGATAATGTCAATGATATGAGCAAGTTGATATCTAATTGCAGAAAAGTAAAACTAAAATCAAATCACATCATTCATAGTCCGAGAGCTCGCCAGGTAGTCTAAGCTATGGCTTTAGGAGATAACGTCAATGATATGAGCAAGTTGATATCTAATTGTAGAAAAGTAAAATTAAAATCAAATCACATCATTCATAGTCTGAGAGCTCGCCAAGTAGTCTAAGTTATGGCTTTAGGAGATAAGTCAATGATATGAGCAAGTTGATATCTAATTGCATAAAAGTAAAACTAAAATCAAATCACATCATTCATAGTCCGAGAGCTTGCCAGGTAGTCTAAGTTATGGCTATAGGAGATAACATCAATGATATGAGCAATCTGATATTTAAACTAAATATCAAAGCAAGTAAATAAAACTGAAATCAAAGCATAACTAGATTTAAAAAAACTAAGAAAAGCAAAGTCAGCAGAGAGATTAATCCCATGTCACTAGTTATTGCAAAGATTGTATGAAAATGCCCGGGCCTACTCTATCTTGAAACACACACACACACTGATCAGTGTTATCAACAATATACAGAGCTAAGAAATCATGTACAGAAATGAAATGTTAATACCACAACAAATGAAATATACACAGGTGGATAACTATGGAATATGTGCAATGGAAAATAAAGAAACATTGCATAAAACTTTACAGCAATAAGGAAAATGAAACCTCAGCGTGTAGGGGCCCTCTGCACAGCCTCAGTCAATAGGCTATCAGTCCAAAATTATGTTCACGCAATCATATAAAAAATAGAGTCTTATTTATATTTCAAAACAGAGGAATAATCCTCTTGTTACCACAGTGGGACTAGTGTCACGGCACAACAAAATTAACAGCAAAGTTACATCAACAAAAACTAACTCTACGCGTGTAGAAACACATTATTTATAACAACAATTCATAATTGTTTTCCTATGGAATATCTTTAATTGAAGACACGTAAAAGGACACCGTCCATAAACTTAGCATACTAGTTGCCGAAATTATTCAATCTATCAAGGGTGGTTGTTGGATTCACATTGTGGGGCAGCCTACAGGTGTCAACATGACCCCAGGGATCTGGAAATGGAAACGAATCCTTCACGTGTTTGAAAATAAAGTCTAGCTATCGTAAGACTCCTTCGTTAGACCACCCTTTGACCACCGTTGACCATGGATTTCCTTAATGAATCCGGCTAGACCAATAGGACCTGATCCATGTCCAGGTCATTTCTAACTTGCCCACGTGCCTGGTTTTGCCAGATGACACCTGCAACCTAGAGTTTAACAAAAACAGCTGCAGAAAGTTGAATCAGCTGTGGAAAGTGGTTGCATTCCGAAAATCATGAGCAAAATCTACTTCAAACAGCAAACACAAAAACATAGTTAGAAAACCATTTCAATGATCTTTTAGAATCAATATGCAATGATTTTTTATAGCTTATCAGGTCCAGGTGAGGGGAAAAAGTCTAGGAAAGTGTGTAGGAGATATGTAGTTTCAGGGCTCAACATATCCCCACTGTGAAGGTGTTTCATGTCCCCATGCAACCAAAACTTTGAGCATCCTCCCTTCAGTTCATGTGTTCTGAGACCTCTGCTAGCACATCCAGTCTTCTTCTCTTCTTTCTTAGTACCACTATCATCCTAGGCTTTCTCATTAAGCACTTGAATTTGAGGTTGATAAGAGCTCTACTCAACCTCTTGCTCTTTTTCTTCAACTTCCTATTCTTCTTCTGCCACAACCCAAGATGTAACATGGTATTGTCATGAATGATCTTATCCAATCTACTTTGTTCCTTTAATGATGTGTCTATTTAAGACCTCTAGTTCAAAAATTTCTTGTTTCAGTGATTGGATTAGAGCTTCCTGTGCTGCATTAGGCTGGGTAGATGAAGTGCCTGGATCTGTGGCAGTCTTTTCTAACAACTCGATATAATCATACATTTCTTGTTGGTTTGGGTCTATCTCAGGTATAGTCTTTCTTGGGCTAACCCCAAAATCTGATTGAGAAGGACTGATCTCAAAATCTGGCCAAGAGGGACTCATGTCAAAATCTGGCTGAGAAATAGGAGTATAGTGTGGGCTACGGCCAAGAGGGATTGTTGGAGGCTATTTTGGTGTTTCCCCTCCTAAGTCAATGAAGTGGGACCCTTTAGTTTGTACTATCCTCAATTTCCCTTTAAGTCTGAAACTTCTCCTTAAATTTTGTGAGCTAGTATCCTTTTTCTCCACACTCTTTTTTTCTTTCCCTTTCTTCTTTGCTGCAGCTAATTGTTCCTGAAGATAAGCTAGTCTTTCAGTCAATATTTGATGGTCCTCTTCTGAGGAAGGTTCTGGGGTCTGATAGACAGCCTCAATGTTTCTTTTCCCCTTTAATTTTCTCTGCTTCCTATCCTCAGTTCTTTCTTTCTTACTTTCAGCAAGCGTCTCTTCTTGATTAATTTCTTTGGCTATGTTAGTAGGAGTGTCTTGAATTTTCACACTAGTTTTCTTTCTCCTACTCTTCCTTTCTGAGTTACTCTCTGGTGTTTCAGGTGGATCTTGAAAGAAGTTTCTAACCAAAAACTGTTCCCAGGTGTCCTCCTTTTCTTTCAACTGTTTTTCAATCAAAATTTTCACAAGGCCGTGATGGTACAGGTGGGGTTCTATGTCCTCCAGATTATTTTGGACAGTTGTGGACATGTTTTTTAGGCTATTCAATTAAAAGTAAGGTAAATTGAGAGTTTTATTTTCTAGAAAATTTATCAACAACCGGGTGTGGTACATATACATGGACCCAAAGCATCCTTCACATGTAATAAATTTTTGGATTATCAACAATAGACTGGCCCACTTTTCTTCTAAAGCATAGACAGGGATTCCATGTTTGAAAATGGTGATATCCATACCTGGATTGCATAGGAT
The DNA here is from genome assembly GCA_000404065.3 of Pinus taeda. Lineage (NCBI taxonomy): Eukaryota > Viridiplantae > Streptophyta > Pinopsida > Pinales > Pinaceae > Pinus > Pinus taeda. The sequence goes on from APFE030802352.1 coordinate 158,890, forward strand.
AACCCTCCAGGCCCTCTCGTCAAAGCTTTTATTTTTGAACCACCGTTTTCCCTCTTGTGGGAGTTCCGTTGCGGCTGCTATAGATGCCTCGGTGACTGCAAACTTAAGGTTTCCAATTTCAACTTCCACGCCATTAAAAGACCTTGCAAAAGCCTTTGTAATTTCTTTATAGTAACCTTTGAACTTCTAAATGAACCATAGCCACTGTGCCTTCCTTAGCATGCTTTTCAATTGCGGATACCCCTCCATGAATTTGGGCCCTTCCGGTTCTGCTCTCAACAAAAGACCCATTCTTTCCTCTGCCTTAAAATACGTCTGTGTGAGTAATGGATTGACAGAGGTGATAAGGTTGGGTTAGCGGGAAATGGACAAGGTTTATGGAGAAAAACCAGTGATTGTAAATGGAAAAATAGAGAACAGGTAGCGGGAATGTGTTCACGGAGCGGAGCGGAATCTTATGAGAACAGGGCAGAAATGACAAACGGAATAGTATGGAAATAGAATGAACTCGGATTTTGAGATAGAAGGATGCGGAATAGGCATGAGTATGTTTTCAAAATGGCTGCGGATTTGTGCAGTGGGGAAGAGCCGTGATCAAATCGATTACATCCCCATAATTACCCGGTTCAATAGGTGGAGTGTCAAAGTACAACCAAACATGAGTTAAAACCAGAGGCTGATCATGAGGCCGTTTAAAAATTAATGCAAGGTTTGTGGAGGAATCAATTCCATGGAACGGTTATGGAAGCCATCAATGCCAAACATTACATATAATCGAGCCATGGTTTCATAACTATATAGAATGTGTTTAAATGCTATTTGAAATGAATCTTACTCATACCTTGGAATTTTTTTTCCACTCCCGTCCATTATCCTTTGATTAGCTGCTCCTTGTTGATGCTTTTAGGTGCTTCATATCTTCAACATATTTCCTTTGTCATACCCACATTTGGTTTTTTTTTTTAATTGGTTCACATCTGACTGTCATTGTTGAATAACAGAGTGCTAGCTGCAAAATCAACAACTAGTTGTGGAATCAGTTTCTAGCTGCGGAAACTGACATAGTGGACATATGACTGAATGGAAATGGATGAATGATGACTGAGTGAATGAAAACTAGTCATGAAAAGACTTCTATTGGCGGAATGAAATAAAATGAAGTGAAATGGAGTGAAGTGGAGTGACATGAAGTGAAGTGGAGTGACATGAGATGAAGTGAAGTGACATGAAACTATAAAGTGAGAGAGACTTCTTTTTTTGGAAAATATAGGGCGTCAGAAAGTTCTGATTTTCACCCTGTATTTTCTGCATAAGACTGCCAATCAATGATTGGTTTTCAGGCTTACATAATTTTTTTCTTCTTAAAATAGAAAGAACAAGGACTAGGCTGGTGGAGAAGAAGGATTCTTCTTCACCAGCCTTATTGCAGAATTATCCTGAAAGATTTTGACAAATTCCTCCTCTGAGAGTGGTTTATGATAGATCTTTAATCGGTGACCATTCACAATAAGAGGAGTTTGATATTCATCAATGGTTTTGATTCTTACCACTCCATTGCTAAAGACTTTGTCGATCTCATATGGCCCAAGCCAATGAGTTTGAAATTTACCTTTGAAATCCTTGAACTTGGAATCAAATAGCAATGCCCAATCTCCTTCTTGAAACTTTTTCTCTTCTATGTATTTGTCATGCCACTTAGCTCTTTGATATTGAAATAGGTCAGTTCTTAGGATTGCTTCTTGTCTGATCTCATCTAGTTCATTCAACTTCTCCATTCTAGGCTTTTGGGCTTCTGATAGATCCATTCCCAACTGAACTGCCATCTTGAAAGTTTTAACTTGGAACTCAATGGGGAGTAAGACTTCTTTCCCATAAAAAAGTTCATAGGGAGAATGTCCTGTTGTATTCCTCCATGTAGTTCTGTAGGCCCATAAGGCTTCATGAAGCCTTTCTTCCCAATCCCTTCTGTGTAGATGAACAGTCTTGGTAATTATGCATTCAAGAACTTTGTTTGTAGACTCTACTTGACCATTTGCTTGCGGATGGTAAGGAGTAGATTTTTTGTGCTTGACTTTGTATTCTTCCATCAACTTCTCCACCAAGTTGGATGTGAATTGGCCTCCCTGATCTGTCACAATTTCTCTTGGAACACCAAAGCGAGTAAAAATATCCTCAAAAAGAAAACTAATAACTGAATGCTCAATAGCAGAAAATAATGCTTTGGCTTCTACCCATTTAGTGACATAATCAGTACATACCAATATATACTTTTTTTGTTTAGAAGGTGGGTTAATAGGTCCAATGAAGTCTAAAGCCCATTTTTCAAAGGGTTCAATGAGTACCTGTGGCTACAATGGCATTTCATTTGAAAGAGTAGGTTTCCCTAGTCTTTGGCAGCTATCACACCTTCTGACATATTGTTTTGCATCTTTGAAGAGGGATGGCCAATAGTATCCTAAAGAGAGGATTTTATAGGTTGTGCTTTTGTCAGAAAAGTGTTCGTTGCATGGTTCATCATGACATGATTTGAGGATATTAGGAATTTCATCTTCCCTAACACATCTTCTGATCACAAGATCTGGCCCTGTTTAAACAATTCGTTAGAAATCCATGAATATTTTGAACTCTCGTGAATAATCTTTCTTCTTTCACTAGGAAATAAATGTGGAGGTAGTTTCCATGTAACCAAATAGTTAGCTATATCTGCATACCAAGGGGTCTTAGTATTTACTGCAAATAAATATTCATTAGGTAACCTGTCCTCTACTAGCGAATCTTCTTTAGTATTTTTATTTCTAGACAGGAAATCAACTACTGTATTTTGTTTCCCTAGTTTATCCAACATAGTAATTTTGAATTCCTGTAAAAGTAAAATCCACCTTGTAACTCTGCCATTAGTAATAGGTTTTTTCATTAGATATCTAAGTGCAGAATGATCAGTATGAATAAAAGTTTCATAGCCTGTTATATAATTTCTGAACTTATTGATTGCATGAACAACAGCTAAGAACTCTTTTTCAGTCATAGTATAGTTCAACTCAGTGGGAGTTAAATTTTTACTGGTATAGTAAATGGCATAAGGAACTAAATATTTTTGACCCAACACAGCTCCTAGAGCTGTATCTGAAGCATCTGTAGAAATATGGAAAGGAAGTTTCCAATTTCATCCTCTCAAGATAGGTGCTTCAGATATTCTTGTTTTCAAAGTTTCAAATGTTGATTGGCAATTAGGACCCCAATTGAATTCACAGTCTTTTGTAAGTAGTTTGAAGAGTGGAGATGCTATTTTGGTAAAGTTTTCTATAAATCTTCTATAGTATCCAGTAAATCCCAGAAAAATTCTAACATCTTTTCGACAATTTGGAATAGGCAACTTGGAGATGACTTCGACTTTTGATTTATCAACTTTAATCCCATCCCGTGAAATATGGTGTCCTAAAACAATACCTTCAGTAAACATCATAAAGCATTTTTCATGGCTTAATGAAAGGTTTCTTTCTTTACATCTTATAAGGACTTTTTCCAAATTTTCTCATGCCTCTTCAAATGAATCACCATAAACTGTAAAATCATCCATATAAACCTCTACACAATCATGGATTAGATCAGAAAAAATTCCTATTACTACTCTTTGAAATGTTTCGGGTGCATTACATAATCCAAAAGGAAGCACTCGATAAGCAAAAGTTCCCCATGGACAGGTAAATTTGGTCTTATCCTGATCTTCAGTTGCTACCTGAATTTGATTGTAACCACTAAAACCATCCAAAAATGAAAAGTACATTTTGCCTGCTAATGTATCTAACACTTAATCGATAAAGGGCAAAGGAAAGTGATCCTTCAAAGTTGCTTTATTCAATTCCCTGTAATCAATGCATACCCTCCATTTACCATTATTTTTAGGTACTATAACCAAAGGAGAAACCCATTGGCTATCTGAAATTGGATAAATGAAGTTTACATTGAGGAGTTTTTGGAGCTCTTCTTTCACTATTTCCCTAAGATTTGGATTCATCCTTCTCTGAGGTTGTCTGATTGGTCTGCTATTTTCCTCGATATAGATATGATGGATGCAAGTCTTAGGGTCAATATCTTTCATATCAGTATACTCCCATGCAAATGCAGTAGAATGTTTTTGCAAGATTTTGGTTAGTTCTTCTGGTTGTGACTTTTCAAAATTTTTGTTGATATTCAATGTTTTACCTGGAAAAATCTCAATGGTAGAGCTACCGAACTCTTCCATAGAGTAAAGAGACATTTGTCTTGATGATAAATACTCAATGTCAGAATCTAACTGAAATTGTGTGTGGTCATATTCTGAAGATGTTTCAAAATTT
>APFE030802352.1:163424-176020 GCA_000404065.3 Pinus taeda
GTGGATTCTTCTTGTATCTCTTGGTTTCCTTCTTGGTCTTTTGAGACTCAACTCCTTTATTGTTTTTGCTAGAATAGGAATCTCTCTAATGGATTGTAGCAAGGGAATCTTGATACAGACATTCTTTAATTCATCTAGAAAATCATAGTCAGGCAGCAAGATTTGTTTTTCCACCCCTTTGTCAATTTGTAATCTTTCAGGGAAAGGAGGTGTGGATGAAGATGCAGGTTGCTCAACTATAGGAGTTGTGGGGGTTGACTCTTTTTCTTTTTCTTTTTGAGTGTTTGGGTTTTGAAGAAATGCTTCGTCGGAACCTTTATTGACTTTAATAGAATCCTCCTCAGAAGTACCTTGCTCGTGAACAACTATAGAAGGTTTTTCTAAAACTCTACCAGACCTGAGTTGTACATCATTAAGAGGAACAATCATATAGGTAGGAAATTGTTGTCCTTCTACCATGTAAGCATTCTGGGGATTTTTATTGTTAGGATTTGGCAATGGTTGGGCTGGTAGTTGATTTTTATTTTGTTAAAATGGAAGCAAGAGTTGAGGATTTGGATTTTGTTGAGAAATTTCTTGTTGTGGAAATGGCAATGAAAGTTGGGAGTTTTGATTTGGAAGTTGTGGATTTTGTTGATTTTGAAAAGATGGAGGATATTGATAAAATTGAGCGAATCTCCCATAAGGATTTTGCATCTCTTGTGCCCATCATTGATATGGATTTTGAGGTTGGGGCCAAGGTTGTTGCCAAGAATTCCAATTTGGCGGGGGCTGAAAGTTCATAGGGTTATTAAATCCTTGATTTTGTTGCCCCTGCCAAGGTCTTCTTGAAACAAAACAAAGGGACTCTATTGAATTTGGATTTTCTTGAAAGACAACTTTGAGCCCAGGAATTGAAGGACAATCCTTGGTTTCATGACTTTATGAGAAAATCATACATGTTTCTACAACTTTTGCATCCAAGGGGCATTCCCTTAGAGTATGTTTCTTCCTACATTTTGGAAAAAAGATGGCTAAGGCATCAGCTTCTATTTTCTGCTTGTTTTGTTTTTTAAGGGTGTCTAGTTGTTCACTAAGGCTCCCTAGAATATCAGTTTTGAACTCATCAAGCATATTTCCAATCTCTGCCCTACTTACTGATCTAGTTGCAGATTTGTTCGCTCTAATAAGAGAAGGATCTCTAGGCCCTTTTCCCGTTTTATATTTTCCTCTTGAGAGATGGACACATAGTTATGCTATGTCACGAAGTGGAAGTTGAGAAATGTCTCCCTTCCCCATCATGTTTAAAATATCTATCCATTAATCTCTAATGGCTTTTAGTAGAAGGGATTTCAAGGTTTCCTCATCTAAATTACTCATCTTTTCTCTCTTTAAGTTGTATTGAAATCTTCAAGTAAATCCTCCAAGTTTTCATCTTCTTTTTACATCATTTTGAATACCTCATCCTTATGATTGGTGGGCATGAAATAGTCCAGGTATCTATCCAAAAATGTGTGTTTCATATCATTCCAAGTCCTAATAGATTGGGTGACTAATCCCATAAACCATTTCAAAGCAGCGCCCTTCAATGTTGAATGAAACAGTTTGAGTTTTTGAGAGTCTTCCATATAGTCATAGGTTCGGCATACGACTTCAAACTCAAACAGAAATGTTTCAGGATCCTCACTTGGCAACCCATAAAAGTTTGGGAGGACAGATGGTGAAATGTTTTTCATTGTTGTATGGGTTTCCTCATCAACTATAAGGAATCCAAATGAGTTATCTCCTTCCATATTTCCTCCATTATTACCTCTACCTCCACCATTGTTGCCTCCATTATTTCCTCTTCCTCTACCTCTATCCCCTCCTCCAAGTCCATCTGCTACTTCCTCCGTCATGATAGTTTCCTCATAGTCTTTTGGTTCTTCTATCAAGGGTGGATGAGAGAGAGTTTCTCGCTATCCTTCTTCTTCAGGTGATTCTACTTCTTTGATTACAATATGTTCCCCTGTAGAAGTGAAGAAAGGTTCTTCTCCTAGATCAGATTTAGTAGATAGTGTGGGAGAATCCTCTAATTCAGCTGTTGCTCCTTGAATTCTAGGAATCCTAAGGCTAGGAGAAGATGGGGGTGAATCTTGTCTATGCCTTGAAGTAGCTGGAGTTGTGAAAATCGAACTCTTGGCCCTAGCAATAAACCTTCCCCTAGAATCTCTTGCTCTATGCATGTCATTTTTTTATTTTTTATTTTTCTTTCAAGTCGGGCTACTAATTCTCTTTCTGATCTTCCAGATCACACTAGGTGCAAGAAGAGAGTATAATCAAGAAGTTATTGAACTAATAACTCACTTTTCTGACCCTCCAGATCACACTAGGCGCAAGAGGAGAGCATACTTCAAGAAGTCATCAATTTTCCCTTCTTCTTTTTTTATGTAAGAGATCAGCTACCTAGTTACACTTCCTAGGCAATGGCGCCAAAATTTTTAGTCGATTTAGTGTGTCCTAAATTGCTACATTAATTATCAATCCAGGATTTGTGAGCTAATGAAGTGTGGCGCACTATATGTACAAGACAACCTCTTTCTTACTTTTTGTTGTTTTCGATTTTTATTTTGTTTTGGGGGTTTTTATATTCGTTTATCTCCTAATGTGAATGCAAATCCTATCCCTGAGTTTTAAGAATACTCTAGGAGGCAAGTATGGATATATATTTTAAGGCAATTATGTCCTTTATAATGATTTCCATAATCTTAACACTTCAGAGAGTCTTAGAACATACTAGTGATGAAATTAATACTTGAAAAAAAATGAAAATGTGTTGCTATTCAAATTAAACAAATAAATGAACTACTAATCATGAAACCATTATCTCTGCTGCTTATCTAAGTACAGAAAGAAAAATGAGTTAAGCTGCTGCACTCAACAAATCAAACTAATAAAAGTAAAATCAATTCACTTCATTCATAGTCCGATAGCTCGCTAGGTAGTCTAAGCTATGGCTTTAGGAGATAACGTCAATGATATGAGCAAGTCGATATCTAATTGTAGAAAAGTAAAACTAAAATCAAATCAAATCATTCATAGTCCGAGAGCTCGCCAGGTAGTCTAAGCTATGGCTTTAGGAGATAATGTCACTGATATGAGCAAGTTGATATCTAATTGCAGAAAAGTAAAACTAAAATCAAATCACATCATTCATAGTCCGAGAGCTCGCCAGGTAGTCTAAGCTATGGCTTTAGGAGATAACATCAATGATAAGAGAAATTTGATATCTAATTGCAAAAAAAGTAAAACTAAAATCAAATCACATCATTCATAGTCTGAGAGCTCGCCAGGTAGTCTAAGTTATGGCTTTAGGAGATAATGTCAATGATATGAGCAAGTTGATATCTAATTTCATAAAAGTAAAACTAAAATAAAATCACATCATTCATAGTCTGAGAGCTCGCCAGGTAGTCTAAGCTATGGCTTTAGGAGATAACGTCAATGATATGAGCAATCTGATATTTAAACTAACTATGAAAGCAAGTAAATAAAACTGAAATCAAAGCATAACTGGAATTAAAAAAAAAAAAACTAAGAAAAGCAAAGTCAGCAGAGAGATTAATCCCATGTCACTAGTTATTGCGAATATTGTATGAAAATGCACATGCCTACTCTATCCTGAAACACACACACATTGACCGGTGTTATCAACAATATACAGAGCTGAAAAATCATGTACAGAAATGAAATGTTAATACCACAACAAATGAAATATACACAGGTGGATAACTATGGAATATGTACAATGGAAAATAAAGAAACACTGCATAAAACTTTACAGCAATAAGGAAAACGAAACCTCAGTGTGTAGGGGCCCTCTGCACAGCCTCAGTCAATAGGCTTTCAGTCCAGAATTATGTTCACTCAATCATATAAAAAATAGAGTCTTCTTTATATTTCAAAATAGAGGAATAATCCTCTCGTTACCACAGTGGGACTAGTGTCACATCACAACAAACTTAACAGCAAAATTACATCAATAAAGACTAACTCTATGCGTGTAGAAACACGTTATTTATAACAAAAATTCATAACTATTTTCCTATGGAAGATCTTTAACTGAAGACACATAAAGGGACAATGTCCATAAACTTAGCATATTGGTTGCCGAAATTATTCAATCTATCAAGAGTGATTGTTGGATTCACATCGTGGGGCAGCCTACAGGTGTCAACATGACCCCAGGGATCTGGAAACGGCCACGAATCCTTCACGTGTTTGAAAATAGAGTCTGACTGTCGTAGGACTAATTCGTTAGACCACCCTTTGACCACCGTTGACCACGGATTTCCTTAATGAATCCGGCTAGACCAATAGGACCTGATCCATGTCCAAGTCATTTCTAAATTTCCCACGTGCTTGGTTTTGTCGGATGACACCTGCAACCTGGAGTTTAACAAAAACAGCTGCGGAAAGTGGTTGCATTCCGTAGCTCATGAGCAAAATCTACTTCAAACAACAAACACAAAAACATAGTTAGAAAACCATTTCAATGCTCTTTTAGAATCAATATGCAATGATTTTTTATATCTTATGAGGTCCAGGTGAGGGGAAAAAGTCTAGGAAAGTGTGTAGGAGATATGTAGTTTCAGGGCTCAACATATATGACCCAATAGTTTCCCTTCTGTAACTACAAAGATGCTCTTCTTGGGATTCAACGATATTCCGTATCTTCGACATCTTTCGAAAATCTGTTGCAAGTGATAAATATGATCCCTTTTGCGCTACGAATACACAATAATGTCATCCATGTACACCCATGTACACTACTACTGATCTGTTAATCAATCATCAGAAAGCTATGTCCATAATTCTCTGAAATGTGGTGCCTGCATTAATAAGTCCAAACGGCATTTTAGGGTATGCGTAAGTGCCCCATTTAGTGTTGAAGGTTGTCTTAAGATGATCTTCATTCGATACCAACACTTGATTATATCACAAAAAACCATCCAATAGGGACAAAATTTCAGACCCAAAAATGCATTGAAGAATGTGTTCCATAGAAGGGACTGGATAGTTGTCTTTCTGTGATGCTTTGTTCATGTTTCTGAAATCGATACATAATCAGATGTCCCCATTTGTCTTTCTTATTGGCACAAGATTGGCTACCCAACGGGTGTGCCTGACAGGAAAAATGATTTTGGCATCCAGCATTTTGTTTAATTCTTTCTTCCCCAATGGTTCCAGGCTTGGATGCATCTTGGGAAGCTTTTGTTGGTATGGCCTAACATCCTTCTCCAGCGGAATCACATGTTGTATAACGTTGGTATCGAAGGTTTTTAAGTCGCCATATGTCCATGCAAAGACGTCCTTGTACTCTTTAAACAGCTTAACAAATGCATCCTTTTTCTCGTGGAGAGCATCCCAAGCCTAAATTAACAATTTTTGGGTCTTCTTTGGTTCCAAGGTTGACCGATTCATACTTCATGGATGAGCTATGTGTTTTACAATTTGTTAGAATCTTAAATTTATCATGCATGTCATATAAGTGCTCCATCTTGACAACTGAATTGGGAATTATATTGGATTGATCTTTTTCCTCATCTTCACTCTCATTCATAAGCCTGCCATGCTCTTATTCATCAATGAGCACATTTTTGAATGTCTTCTCACAATGCAGGAACTCAAGGATTTGCTCGTCACCTTCGAATACCTGCCAATTTGAGATGTTATTAGGTACGGATGGTCTGAAAATTAATTCAACATAATATTTATTCTTGTTTAATCTAAGGTCAAGCAAAAGTTTTGAAGCCATACTAGCCCTCAGATCGGCATCTCGGTTTTGCCCTCGTAGTATGTATGTGATATTAAAAGAATCAAAATTTTCAATTAAGCTCCATACCTCATGTTGGTATCTTACCAGGTGTGGTGAATTGCAGTGTATCCTTTTCCTTACCTGGTCCACAATTATCTGTGAGTCACCAAAAACTTAAAGATTTTTTACCTTCATATCAATGGCTTTCTTCAGGCCCTGCAGCGAGCCTCCACATTTTGCCATGTTGTTGGTGCACGCGAACTCCAACCGGCTGGCCATCAGAAGTTGGTTCCCTTGCGGGTCAATGAGAATGCTCCCAGCGCCTACACCTTCAAGGCAGTTAGAGCCATCAAAATAGAGTGTCCAAAATATAGGATCTAATGTTACATCAATTGAACTGCTTTCTACGAAATTAGTCCTATCATCTACTATAATACAGGATAATTCATCAGTTTGATTGCAGGGGAGAGCTTCCAATAGTGTGTTTATTGTAGTTTCTTCAATTGTCTCTGCATGGAATTCTCCAAAACAGGTTTTCGTGGCACAAACATCGATACTATAATTCCCAAGAATAGAGTTGCTAAACATTACAGGTTCATTGGGGCCATTTAATTCCGTCACCACATACTTCATGTATCTTTCTCGATCAACTCTCAGCATATCACCTTTTCCCTTCTAAGGCAGCAAGATATGGGACCAATCAGTTGAGAAATATCCATTCAGTTTTGTTGTCCAGTCCCTACTAAGTAGCATTCCATAAGCCTCGGGTATATCGACTACCACTATGTCAATGACTTGTGTGTACTGTGGTTTGGTAGCCATCTAAACCAACACATCTTTAAATTCCCCAATTACTTTCACATTCATTATGTCCAATTGCATAATTCGAGTTCCAGTTTTCTTAGGTTTCGCATGAAGTTTTCTAGCAACAGTGTAAGTCATAACAGTGGATGAGGCACCAGAATCTACCAAGCAATTGTGTACGTTCATGTTGAAGATTTTAAATGTGATAAGGAAGGGTGGATTCATGGATTTTGATTTCCTTCTTATCATGGCTGCACTGACATCTTGGGGGGTTCGATTCATTTTTGACAGAGTGGCTTCCATAGCTGATGGTGCTTGGGCTGTATTGGAGGTTCTAATAGGTCTAGATGCCGACTTTTTGGTTTGGCTACTCGGAATGGTGGGAGATTTACAATTTCGTTCATTCATAGCCTTCAAGAGCAAATCTCTCTGCTGCATTAATTTTGGCAAAATGAAGTATGTGACATTAGCTCAAGATTTCTTAAGATCATCCACAATGTTGTAATCAATGTTATAAATAGGGTAGGGCAAAGTAAACATACTAGTTTTGTCATTCTTAGGTGGGAGTTTACCATGTCGCCTTCATTGCAGTCGGAGATGTATTATATTTCTCTAGATAGTTTGCAACCAAAGTACTCTTGGGATCACCACTAGATCTACCCTTCTCAACAGGAACTTTGGGAGCGGATGCCTTCAAAGGGTGAACATATTTCTTTGTCTGGTCTACAGGCTTCATCATGCCCGCAAGTGGCCCTTTACTTCGTGTGTGGATTTCATTAGTGTGGATTTCTATCATACTATCTCCTTTGTCATCATCGTTCTCATTTATATAGAAATCCCACAATACATTGATTTGAGATTCTTCATCCAAGGGCTCTTCTACTTGGTATTCTTCCTCATTTTCTTGTTTTGGCTCCAGCTCCACTATGGTTCTTCTTTGTTAAGGAGCGATCCGATAAGAGCCATCTCTTCCATATTTAAATTCCCTTCATTGGGTGGAGTAGGCAACACAAGTTGACCATGACCACCTTCTATCTTCTTACGATAGAAAGGTTTGAAGGATTTTCTCTTGTTATAATCTCCTCCATTCCCATTTGTACTCTCTCCAGAATTCCTTTTCATATCGATGACTGTGTTTGTCAATTTCTTAATGATCCAATGCAAACCTTCCACACCTATGGTGTCCCTTTCTTTGACCTTAGCCACTTTGTTATCACTCCCATTATTTTTCTTAGAAGACTGAGAGGCTTTCTTTCCTTCGGTTGTATGATGACATGTTGTGAGATTAATCATTTCATTCTCGACTTTTATTGCTTCATCGATAGCACCTTGTAATGTTTGTGCGTTACTTCTCTTGACCCACATCACAGTAGGGACAGGGAGAGCAGTGATGTAGAATTCCATGAGCACCTCATCAGTAGGTCTAGAGTTAGTCGGGATTCTGTTGAACAAAGTGTTGAACCGGATGTTAAAATCCTTGACCTTTTCTTTGGCTTCCATTTTTAACCGAGATATTTCTAAAACTAAGGTCATAGGTGTTTTTTCATTGCGAAACTTGTCTAATAAGGCCTACTGAAAGGCACCCCATGAGGTGATCGATCCTATTCTCAAGCTAATGTACCATGTGGAAGTTGTACCAATCAGAGTAAAAGTGAACAAGCAACATACCACATCCTCAACAGCTACCCCCAACATGCACACAACTAGGAAGAAGAGTGAATATGGTTATCAGCATTGTCTCCCCGCTCAGGGTCGAATTTAGGCAATACTCTTTCTACGTTCTTGGGTAAGGCATGTTGCTCCCCAAGTACCGCTACGACATCCTAAGCAAGCCAGGGAGGGAGTGCTCCCGGAGGAGGTGTCGGAAGATTCCCACCTGAAGGAGGTGGTAGAGGTAGATTCCCACCTGGAGGAGGTGGTAGAGGCGGATTCCCACCTGGAGGGGGAACGTTAGCCATATTATGGATAGGGAGGTTTTGGTTGAAGGCTTCTTCGAGGTGTTCTTTGTTAGGATTTTCCAAATCAAGCTAGGGATTACCTTTAGAGGGGGAATCCTCAGGAATTTCTCCCTAAAGAGTGTCGATACTTTGCAAGGAATCTAACACAATATCTTCAAGAGAAGGGGCTGCAGATGTCTCTTCGCTTATGGGAAAGACCCTTGGCTTTCTTTTAGTTGTCAGAGGTAAAGAGTGAAAAATGAGGAGTTGGGAGAGGGAATGAGCATCAGCCTGAGTAAGTACTCTAACTCGTTGTTCCTGACTGACAGGATACTCCCACAGTTTCTCTTCCTTGGGTGACCCAAACACAGGACTTAGAGGGATCTCTGTCCCAAATGGGAGGAAGGATCTTTTCGACCTTTATGATCCATGCATTAATCTTTTCGAATCCATGCGCAACATTTATAGATGAAATCATAAAAATTTGTGGACGGCAATTCAGGCCCTTCTTATAGTGCCAATTTGTTGACACGACAAATTTTCACTATGCCAACAACGAGAACTAACCCGATCGCAGGCCCCAAATAGATCCGCTTTCGTTTGGAGTGGCTAGTTCCAACGGGTTTGAAAGGATCCAATAAATTGTTATAGGTGTTGAAAGATTTCTTCTTGGAGGAAGACTTCAATTAAATCAACAAAAGAAACAGCTAAACTATATGTATCAAATCCTATCTGCACTAATTCTAACCACTTATGCTAGTCCTAACTATTATAATCTATCCTGCATGAGCATAACAAAAATAGGTTAAACATCAAATATAGATTCCAAGTCCAAATGAATCAATTACTGGCTCACGGATGAACAAGGTTGTATTAAATCTTAATTTCAATTTAATTACTCATATAGGAATACACATTCCTTTCCATACAAATAAAACTTGCAACTGATGTTTAACAAGGTTTCAAATCAACAACCTTTCATGAATTAACCATGGTAATAAATTATATTTGAATAACCAAGACTAGTCACGAACTGTCTGTTATCAATATGCACAATACAAAACACATTTATATTTATTCCAGCAACAACACCCTGATTCTAAACACATGAAAGAAGAGGAAAATAAGTCTGAAAAAAGCTCCTTCTTGACCCAAACAATCTTCTTTATTAGCACAATAAATCCAAAGTTGTTCTGCCCCAAAAAAAAAAAGTCCACCCTCCATCTCTAGGGGTAATACTTATGCAAGAAGAAACTGACCCTCTGTATCCCCCTGACCCTCCATCTTCCTGCCTTATTAAATATACAAATTAAAATATATGGATGTAGAACGGTCCATCCAACTTCCGACACATTGAGGCTACATTTGCTGGGACGTTTTTTATTTTCTCGGAAAATGAAAGGATGTCGATTAAAAGAGTGTCACTGTGTGTCATCTCTTTGTACATGTATGGAGTGGACGTTATTCCCTATTATTTACTGAAGGAAACTGAAGATAATGCACTCATCATCCCACATCTGGCATGATTTAAGGTGTATCTGGAGGTGATAACATCTTGATGGATTAGCGTTGTCATGAGTTCTTTCACTGAACATAGAACGTGCCTCCATTATGCGCTATGGTGGTTCGTATCCCTTTCTTGTGGAGTATGTCTTTGCAATATTGACATCGGTGGTGCAAAGGTGTCGTCTTGATATAAATTGCATTTATCCATTATCAGGTCCACTTGAACTCACCTTTCTTCTCTTAGTCCTCACCTGTAGAAATAGCTCATATTAGCTATGATTATGAGAAATATGATAGACATGCCCACAAACAAAATTTGCCTTCAGTCACAGTTTCCATTTAATTTCACAATGCAGAGCAACCGTGATTACTAAGCCGTTGAACCTGGACCATTTATTTTACCATATTTTCCTTTAAAAAACCCAGACCGCAACACTATATCGGGACACATGTGAATACATAGGAAAACCCGCAGCCAAACCATAAGGTCGGACTTCAAATAATATGCACCTGGTCTATAGTTATCATCGGGTCCACTCATCGCCCCTTCGCATATCGCATGTCGCTTTATTGTCGTCGACTACTGATTGCAATTTGTGATTGGGGGAGGCAGACCGAAAAATATATATGTTGTGCTTAATAGTCCCAGTGGGTTTGCCATATTGCATCACGCCTTATGTATAAACCTTGGGTTCCACCAATTGCGATTTGTGATATGCCGGACCCGAAAATTATATGCGTTATGGTTAATAATTCTGGTGGGTCCGCCAATGTCGCAAAGCACCTTATGTACAAACCTTGGGTTCCGTCGATTGTGATATGTTTTAGGCCAGACTCGAAAATATATATGTTGCGGTTAATGATACTGGCGGGTCTTCCATATCACGAAATGTTTGAAGCTTGGGCCAATATACTGGTTGAGAGCACCGATTGTGAGATGTGATCCGATCGGAGACTTGATCGCATCACAGTTATTCATGGGAGATAGACCTTTGGCCTTTGTCAAGCAATTGCAATAAGCGATGAAGGCATGCATCGAGAGATGTGTAAAGATGAAGGAAGTGCGAAAAGAGTAAGTTATGCATATTTGTTTAGTATTTCTATTATCAAAGCATTGATATAGAAATGAGGACGTGATAGAAGGTTTTGAGGATTGAAAGGTCCCGATGAAGGAAATGAATGAAGGGCTAGACTGGGCTATAAATGAATCATGCCACAAAGATTTATTCAAGGGGGGTCTTAACCATTAAGAATTGAAGATTTGACTCAGTAGAGTGTTAAAATCCCTGGGATAAAAACAGATCATTCGGAGAAATAAAAGATCAAACTTCTAGGGGACCCATTCAAATATGCTACTAGAGCAGGTTTTAATAGGGTGGTGGTTGTAGCCACAACAGGTCCAAGGTTTTTTTTATAGCATTAGTAGGTAGATCCACCACCTGATTTCTTCTAGAAACTTTGTATAGCCATTATTTAGCTCCTCAATTATATATTGGTATTTTCTTGGCTCTCGACATCTTTCTCTATCTTTGAAATTCACAATGAGAGAGTTTGTACCTAAAATGAATTTTCTATTACAACTTCCTAGGAGTAACAAACATAGCGATCCAAAAGAACCCCTCAACATTATTCTCTTTTCGAAATTCACAATGAGAGAGTTTATACATGTTGAAGGTGTTGGACATGCCAAAATTTAGGGGATCTCCCTGATATGAAGTCTCAATCAGACCTCAAACTGTTTTGTGTAGGATTCCCATCCAGTATAAAGGCCTAAATGCCAAATTTTTAAAGATTTTCCTCGGCTCTAGCTGTCAGCACAAGATAGTGATGTAATGGTGTCTTCGAAAAGCAAGGGATGTCTGCCTGGTGAGTGTGTAATTGCAATTGTGTCAAGTTTATTCTATTACAAATGAGGGATAAAGTGAGCCTCTAAGTGAGAGGTAATATTACCACCTAGGAAGAGACACACATGAACCATAAAGGTTCATTTAACATCTAGTGGAATAGTCCACAATGGATGCAACAATCATTACAACCAACAAACAAGGAAACATTTGTCTAGTATCTCGTGGAATAGTCCACAAGGATGTGACAATGATAACAACCATTACATCACATTCTTAATAATATCAAAACAAAAACAACTGAAATAGTTCAACTATCTTAGTACATGTGAAAGAAAACATGAAATACAAACGTCCACAGAATAGTCTTACAAACATTCATAGACCATGAATGAATGATGTAAACTGTTAACAAGCGTGAGAGAAACCACCAATAATGACAATGGCCCTCAAAGTACTCAGCACAATCCATGAAATGTGATAAGATGTGTTGATGTCGAACATGTCACGAAATCCTTTGATCGAAATTCGATGATGTAAACTGTCGTCAAAGGCGAGAAACCTGCCATTGAGGCATGCAGATCTCAAGGTACTGACGATTCCTAGATCATCTATTTCTAGATAATGAGTTGGAGTTGATAGAAAGCGATCCGCCGCAAGTAAGCCCACAACACGAAATCATAGATCAAGTTTGAAGAAATATATTTGGCAAGGACTAACTCAAGGATG